>JAVIAB010000059.1:5971680-6247214 GCA_032433765.1 Megaustenia siamemsis | reverse complement strand
CACAGCTGCTACTCAAAATGGTCTACAGTCACGAGATAGTCATACAATCACAGCTGTTACTCAAAATGTCTACAGTCACGAAGATAGTCATACACTCACAGCTACTACATCAAATTGGTCTACAATCACGAGACATTCATACAACATAGCTACTTACATCAAATTGGTCTACAATCACGAGACATTCATACACACACAGCTACTACATCAAATTGGTCTACAATCACGAGACATTCATACACACATAGCTACTACATCAAATTGGCTACAATCACGAGACATTCATACACACACAGCTACTACATCAAATTGGTCTACAATCACGAGACATTCATACACACACAGCTACTACATCAAAATGGTCTACAGTCACGAGACATTCATACACACACAGCTACTACATCAAAATGGTCTACAGTCACGAGACATTCATACACACACAGCTACTACATTAAAATGGTCTACAATCACGAGACATTCATACACACATAGCTTCAACATCAAATTGGTCTACAATCACGAGACATTCATACACACACTGCTACTACATCAAAATGGTCTACAATCACGAGACATTCATACACACACAGCTACTACATCAAAATGGTCTACAGTCACGAGGCATTCATACACACACAGCTACTACATCAAAATGGTCTACAGTCACGAGACATTCATACACACACAGCTACTACATTAAAATGGTCTACAGTCACGAGACATTCATACACACACAGCTACTACATCAAAATGGTCTACAGTCACGAGGCGGTTATACGAGCACTACCAACAATGGTCTACAATCACGAGGCATTCATACACACACAGCTACTACATCAAAATGGTCTACAGTCACGAGGCGGTTATACGAGCACTACCAACAATGGTCCTTAGATATCAACATCAACTCTCGCTCCAACACACGACAACAATCAGCTCTCAGATGTGTTAATTTGGGATCACTCTGCACTAGGTGTCTCCCTGGCTCACTAGATGACATTAAACATCCCCACTGACGGTAACTATAGCAACATCACATACAAAATACGTGTACACTTTCCATCATCATCAAGTGCCTGCTGACGTAGGTGATAATGTCTCTTCACAACTTTTGATCTCGACAGTTAGCTATCATTTCCGTTGTTGACCTTCTGCCAAGCCATTCTCTTAAGCTGTCTGGTATCTCTTCTGTTTGCTTCCCTCTATCTCTTCGTCCCTCGATTTTTCCAGTTCTTTTTCTACCTTTCAGCTCCCTGTGGAGCATAGGTCTTCAACAAACACTATCCAGACCATTCTGTTTCTTGCCATTCTTTTAAGATCATTCCATGTCTTCCCCATCATCTCCATCTCTGCTTCTCCGAGAATTCTTTGGTCTTTCTCTTTGTCTTTTCCCCTTGAGATTCCAAAAAAGGACCTGTTGTGTAATACTCTCAGTTGGCTTCCGCAACGTGTGTCTTATCCAGCGCCATCGTCTTCGCTGTATCTCTTTATCCGCTGGTATTTGACTGGTAGAATGTTGAAAGTTCCCTGGACATCTAAAAAGACCAATGAGGAAGTTCTCAAAGAGGCCAACACAAAAAGGGAGCTCTTAAAAAACATCAGAAAGAAGCAATCAACATTTTTCGGGCACATCATGAGAAGAGGACAGTTGGAATACTTGGTTACAACTGGCAAAATAAAAGGAAAGAGAGATCGCATACGACAAAGAGAGAAAATACTGGATAGCTTGGTGTCATGGCATGGAAAACAGTCAACAACAGAACAGATACGATGCACTGTAGATAGAAGATTGTGGAGGGACATGATCACCTACGCCAACCGGTATGGCACACGATGATGATGATTTGACTGGTACATTTCCATAATTCTATGTTAGTGATTTTGTCCTGCCATTTCCATCCTTTTATTCTGCGTAAGCATCCATTAATAAGTCTGTATCTTCATGACTGTCACTTTTGTTGTTCTCCATGTTTCACAGCCATATAATAAGAGTGACTTAACATTAGAGTTGAAAATGTTTATTTTTGTATTTAACCTAATTTCTTTGGACTTCCATATGTTTCCCAGTGCAACAAAAGCTCCTCTTGCTTTTGATATCCTTATTTTAGTATCACTTTCCCAGTTATTACAATATGTTCCAGCGGTCCCCTTCTCATGATTACATTTTCTACAAAGTGAAAACAAGCACACACAGCCCCGTCAACAAAATCATATTTATCATCTTGTAAACTAAGATTACAATCACCGTCAAGTTAATTATGACAAGACTGTTGTCTAGTTGTTGCACAGAAAATGTCATGTCTACACTGAGGACAAATAAACGAATGGAAACTTCTGAGGCGATAGGTCAGTGAATCATTTCAGTGGAAGGGCTATGTGTTTACAACACTCGGAATAAAGTCACAAATAATCAACAGAAAAAAAGCAAAGAACAATAGACCACCCGTAGCAGGATCGATCCCGTACTCCTGGACACAGGCCTTAGAGCACACGACCAACTAAGCAACCTATTGGCTGTCTATTTTTTTAAAATTTGATTGGTTATTGTGACCTTTTTTCTCTCCGAGTGTTGTAAACATAGGTGTTCCCTGAAATGACTCGTTGGTTTCAACATTATTTGTAAACTTATGATTGTTAGTTCCTTCATAAAGCTGGAATTATTTCCCTTGAAATACGTCACCGACATAGATTAGTGTCTATTCTTGCTGCATTACAACGGTATTGCTGGAGAGAGCTACCTGTCAAATTGAACAAATCTTGTGTAATTCAGAACGAACAGTCTTAGCCAGTACTCGTCTGGCGGTAGGCATGATCAAAACGACTACGAACTACGAAACGTCTACAGACATCGAGCATGCCAAGGTGTGCTTTTACCTGGCACTCTTTCTTTTTCTCCCTATCACACTCTCTCAGAAACACACAGGTAGGGAGAGGGGTCTATTTCTAGTGTTACTCGCGCCTCTCACCTATCGCTCGGCCAGAGTTGAGCCTTGAAACCCGTTTGTTATCGCTAGCCTTCTTTGATGAGCGGCCCAGCCCTCGCCTAGCGTGCGCCTATCAACAGTTCTCACATTTTGATGACATCAATCTTGGCAGATGAGCCCAGCCCCATCGTCTTTCTTGTTTTGAGAAATGCAAAATAACGCACGTCAAATATCGTCTTCCTAAAGAAGGTTGGTTGCAATGAGCTCAAATGTCCTAGTTTATTGTAGTGGTGACACAAGTAGACAAACGAGTACAGTCGTGATCGTTGGTTGTAATGGAGCTCAAATGTCCTAGTTTATTGTAGTGGTGACACAAGTAGACAAACGAGTACAGTCGTGACCGTTGGTTGTAATGGAGCTCAAATGTCCTAGTTTATTGTAGTGGTGACACAAGTAGACAAACGAGTACAGTCGTGATCCATTATAAAAAATGATATTACGTCATCACCACAATCGAGTGCCGTCTCCGCATCGAAGTTTGGCTACCATGGAGCGCCATTCCGCTCTGTCTCTTGCTTTGATGGTGCAGGCTGTCATAGTCTGACTGATCCATCTATCGATATTACTCGTCCATGTTTGCATTGGTCTGCCTCTGCCTCTTTCTTCTTCTTCTATCCTTCCTCTGTTGCCGTTGGCGTCGAGGGGAGAAACAATCTGCGATTCTTTGCTCTTCTGTTGGCCTCTTCTGATGTTATTCCTCCTAGTGACTCTAGTATTCCCTTTATCCAACTTTTTTTTTTCGGTCTTCCTCTTAATCTGGCGTTTTCGTAGCGTTTGTTTATGGCTCTTTGATTCATTGTTAGTTCTTTCTGTCTTGTTATGAGGCCTCTGCCTCTTTTACTGTGTATATTCCCCTCCAAGATTACTTTTAGTAGGCTGCTGTGTCTTTTAAGATCCCCCAAAATTCTCATTTGTCTGGTTTGAATTGTGTTTTGTAGTTCACTTTTTATCTGTAGTTGTTTTAGGACTTCATTGTTTTCTTTTCTGTCCATCCTATACTTCCTATTCTTATAAAAATCTAAATTTCAAATGGTCCAACTGCCTGTTTTGTTTTCTTATCTAATGTCCATGTTTCTGCACCATACAGGAATGTTGCGAGATAAAACATGTTGCTATTCTTTGTTTTAGCCCAGGAGTTATGTGTTTTGTTGTTACTATCTCCAATCTATAACATGAGCAAATCTTTAAAAACATCACAGACAGGCCAGGCTTAAGCATTAATGGAAAGATAATCAATAACCTAAGATATGCTGATGATACTGTACTACTAGCAGAAAAATCCTAAAGATCTACAACAATTACTTAATGAAATAAACATGACAAGCAAATAATATAGATTAGATATGAATAAAACATAATACTAAAACTCTTATCATTATAAAGGTAATACTCGAAACGTACAAGAGGATATCAAAGCTGAAGGAATACACATGGAGATAGTAACAACAAAACAAATCAATCCAGGTGTTTTCCTTCTACTTTGATATCCACTTGTACGTTTTGAGTATTATCTTTGTTTATGATAAGATTAAGTACTTTTTGGTTTTATTCATATCAAATCTATATTGTTTGTTTGTTATTGTCTCTATTATAGTCGCTAGCACCGTACTCTCCATACGGCTAGCAAGACAGGGGTAGTAACTTTTACTTACAAACTCACAGTGATTCAGTGGCGGCTCCTACCAATGTTACCCATTAACCTAACTCTCCCCCCCCCCCCCAACCCAGGTCATCCTGACACTAGCCGAACCCAAAATCCACCTGATGACCTAGACATGACGTCACTAGTCCCTCTCCGCTGCCAACTGCTCGGACAGAAGACCTCAAGGACACATACAAATGGATCAATATGGAATCAGTAGACGAGACTTCGTTCCCTTCTCTTGCTACCAACCGTCCCCCCCCCCTATACCGAGACCGCCAGTTATCCAAAATCTTGGTTCCAATAACAGGTCGGGAACAGATATGATATAACAGAGCGACAGTTCGATAACAAATCGTCCTATGATAAAGTGTGTAGCACATTATGCACATTTGGAAGAATTGGAAACAAAATGGTAAGGTGACAGTTTTAGGTCAGTAAGGGACAACACAATATCGAACGACGTTGCGGCTCATTAGGCCATCAGCAGGAAGAATCAATAACAAAAACACAGATATGTAAGTACATCCACACAAATTATGATTTACAACGAAGTTGCCATTCCACAAATTATGATTTACAACGACGTTTTTACACACAAACCATGATTGACTCCAACCTGTCTCCAGCAGTTTACGCCGTGCTCGCATCTCTCACACAACAGTGATTTACGCCGTGCTCGTATCTCACACAACAGTGATTTACGCCGTGCTCGTATCTCTCACACAACAGTGATTTACGCCGTGCTCGTATCTCTCACACAACAGCGATTTACGCCGTGCTCGTATCTCTCACATAACAGTGATTACGCCGTGCTCGTATCTCTCACACAACAGCGATTTACGCCGTGCTCGTATCTCTCACACAACCGTGATTTACGCCGTGCTCGTATCTCTCACACAACCGTGATTTACGCCGTGCTCGTATCTCTCACACAACCGTGATTTACGCCGTGCTCGTATCTCTCACACAACCGTGATTTACGCCGTGCTCGTATCTCTCACACAACCGTGATTTACGTCGTGCTCGTATCTCTCACACAACCGTGATTTACGTCGTGCTCGTATCTCTCACACAACCGTGATTTACGCCGTGCTCGTATCTCTCACACAACCGTGATTTACGCCGTGCTCGTATCTCTCACACAACCGTGATTTACGCCGTGCTCGTATCTCTCACACAACCGTGATTTACGCCGTGCTCGTATCTCTCACACAACCGTGATTTACGTCGTGCTCGTATCTCTCACACAACCGTGATTTACGTCGTACTCGTATCTCTCACACAACCGTGATTTACGCCGTGCTCGTATCTCTCACACAACCGTGATTTACGCCGTGCTCGTATCTCTCACACAACAGTGATTTACGCCGTGCTCGTATCTCTCACACAACCGTGATTTACGCGTGCTCGTATCTCTCACACAACAGTGATTTACGCCGTGCTCGTATCTCTCAACAACGTGATTTACGCCGTGCTCGTATCTCTCACACAACAGTGATTTACGCCGTGCTCGTATCTCTCACACAACAGCGATTTACACCGATCCACGAACACAACACACATATCATTGACTGTGATCTTATCTCTCACACAACACACATATCATTGACTGTGATCTTGTCTCTCACACAACACACATATCATTGACTGTAATCTTGTCTCTCACACAACACACATATCATTGACTGTGATCTTGTCTCTCACACAACACACATGTCATTGACTGTAATCTTGTCTCTCACACAACACACATATCATTGACTGTGATCTTGTCTCTCACACAACACACATATCATTGACTGTAATCTTGTCTCTCACACAACACACATATCATTGACTGTAATCTTGTCTCTCACACAACACACATATCATTGACTGTAATCTTGTCTCTCACACAACACACATATCATTGACTGTAATCTTGTCTCTCACACAACACACATATCATTGACTGTGATCTTGTCTCTCACACAACACACATATCATTGACTGTGATCTTGTGTCTCACACAACACACATATCATTGACTGTGATCTTGTCTCTCACACAACACACATATCATTGACTGTAATCTTGTCTCTCACACAACACACATATCATTGACTGTGATCTTGTCTCTCACACAACACACATATCATTGACTGTGATCTTGTGTCTCACACAACACACATATCATTGACTGTGATCTTGTCTCTCACACAACACACATGTCATTGACTGTAATCTTGTCTCTCACACAACACACATATCATTGACTGTGATCTTGTCTCTCACACAACACACATATCATTGACTGTAATCTTGTCTCTCACACAACACACATATCATTGACTGTAATCTTGTCTCTCACACAACACACATATCATTGACTGTAATCTTGTCTCTCACACAACACACATATCATTGACTGTGATCTTGTCTCTCACACAACACACATATCATTGACTGTGATCTTGTCTCTCACACAACACACATATCATTGACTGTGATCTTGTCTCTCACACAACACACATATCATTGACTGTGATCTTGTCTCTCACACAAGCCGCATGTTTAAACACTTCTACCACAGCGACACGACATGATTGATCCCTTTCTCTGTGAATTCCATCAGACCCCACAAACCCGCTCTGAACGTGTGTATGACCCCGTTAACTACACATGGGACAGTGTACGCCTGGCACTGTTGTTTGACATCGACACTTTCGTTGATTTGATTGTTTTTATCCTACAAAGAAGATAACACACACACACTTCGTCTATTCAAAGTCTTTAGTTCGAGTTGGCGTCGTTGCAGTAGGGGTATTCCCATATCCGCTCTGCCGCACGTTCCAGCAACCATCAAAGTGTTCATCTATTGATCCTGTCCTCATTGAAGGCGTTACCTTCTTTGCCAGTGTGAATGCTTTCCCGCCTTTTCCCCTCGTGGCGCAGTGTTCTATCATTATTTTGACGTGTGGATTATCCCCATCATTATTTTGACGTGTGGATTATCCACATCATTATTTTAACGTGTGGATTATCCACATCATTATTTTAACGTGTAGATTATCCACATCATTATTTTGAGGTGTGGATTATCCCCATCATTATTTTGAGGTGTGGATTATCCACATCATTATTTTAACGTGTGGATTATCCACATCATTATTTTAACGTGTAGATTATCCACATCATTATTTTGAGGTGTGGATTATCCCCATCATTATTTTGAGGTGTGGATTATCCCCATCATTATTTTGACGTGTGGATTATCCTCATCATTATTTTGACGTGTGGATGATCCTCATCATTATTTTGACGTGTGGATTATCCTCATCATTATTTTGACGTGTGGATTATCCTCATCATTATTTTGACGTGTGGATTATCCACATCATTATTTTGACGTGTGGATTATCCTCATCATTATTTTGACGTGTGGATTATCCTCATCATTATTTGACGTGTGGATTATCCTCATCATTATTTTGACGTGTGGATTATCCTCATCATTATTTTGACGTGTGGATTATCCACATCATTATTTTGACGTGTGGATTATCCTCATCATTATTTTGACGTGTGGATTATCCTCATCATTATTTTGACGTGTGGATTATCCTCATCATTATTTTGACGTGTGGATTATCCTCATAATTATTTTGACGTGTGGATTATCCTCATCATTATTTTGACGTGTGGATTATCCTCATCATTATTTTGACGTGTGGATTATCCACATCATTATTTTGACGTGTGGATTATCCTCATCATTATTTTGACGTGTGGATTATCCACATCATTATTTTGACGTGTGGATTATCCTCATCATTATTTTGACGTGTGGATTATCCTCATCATTATTTTGACGTGTGGATTATCCTCATCATTATTTTGACGTGTGGATTATCCTCATAATTATTTTGACGTGTGGATTATCCTCATCATTATTTTGACGTGTGGATTATCCACAGCTTCCCTGTCGCCATCCTGGGAGAGGTCTTCCTCTAAAACGCATGTGATGTCATAGGCGTTCAAATTGAAAATCGCCTGAGCATTGACAGATCCCCCAAACCTCTCGCCTTCTCAGCGCCACGAAGTGCCGTGTGTCCAAGCCATGCTATCGACAAGCGACATGTCGAGTAGGTGCACCCTCTCCCTGCGGAATGTGTTCTTGTCAATCCTGCGATGCATGATTTGTGAGTGAGTCAAGATGACCGCATGTGTAGTTGGTCGCTTAACCAGCCCCGTGATAGCTTCTATCACAGCCCCAATCCCCATTCGTGTGCTGAAGGTAGCAGCCATGTAGGCTACTGCACCTTTACCAAACCTCCATTATTATAAACTCAAAGTGATTATAAAAGCTGTGTCTTCAAATGTAAAACCCTGTGTGGTTAACTATTGAATATTGCACCCCGGAAATTATCAGACCATACACTCTTTGATTGTTTAGCTACGAGCATTATTCTACTCAAGCATTATCCACACATAAGTATTATCCACACACAAGCATTATCCACACACAAGCATTATCCACACACAAGCATTATCCACACACAAGTATTATCCACACACAAGTATTATCCACACACAAGTATTATTTACTTCTACTTCAAAAATTGTGTTTTATGTGTAAGTAGTGACGTAAAGTGCCTCCGTCACGCCAAGTAGCGTATAGGGAATATGGTGTTAGTGACCCTATATTTTACAGACCTTCAGCACATGATTTTTGGGGTAATGTGGTCGGTATTACGCCCGTGCTGCTTTACTTTCCCAGAAAAAAATCCGGTACCAATTTAAGGCTGGGTGAACCCGGAAGCCGTCGGTTGGGATTGAACACTACCCCTTGTCCTTTGTAGTCCAGTTGACTAACTACTGAGCTATCGCGGCTCCCGTTTTCTGTGTTCTCACAAATTAAAACCACTTCCATCAGATATCAATTGTCAGAATGAGGGGAATGTACCAGACTCGCAGCATGTTCTAACATCAATCCTGCCAGATTTCCAAGATTAGAACTAACATGTCAGATTGAGATGAAAGAAGAGCAGCCGTGCTCTGTGTTAGGTTGTGTCCCAGCAACGAAGATCTCACTAATGTACGTGTTTAAACACATGATAATGCTGGCAACAACAACGGTAGAGGAGCTGATGGAATCTTGGCGAGTGGCCAGAGTGAGCCAAATCATGGAATTAGTTGGCACAACCTCTGTCCTACAATCTCAACTCTGGCCGCCATTCATGACCACGGTCGGGACATGAAGTCGAAACTATTCTTAACACACACCTCTCTCTCTCTCTCTCGTTTTCTTTCTCGTTCTCTTTCACACACACACACACCCACACACATACACACATACACACACGCACGCAAAAACTAAGAATAGCAAAATGATATATCTTCTCAACATTCATGTATGCTGCAGAAACATGGACATTAAACAGGAAAACAGAAAAAAAAAATATATAAGTCTTTGAAATGTGGATTTATAGAATAGAAATAATTGGATTGAAAGAAAAGAAAACAAATGATGAAGTATTAAACAACTAAACACAATTCAAACAAGGCAAATGATATTTTTGGGGCATGTTAAAAGACACAAAGGTTTACTAAAAGTAATCTTGGAAGGGATAATACAATGTAAAAGAGGCAAAGGCAGACCTACACTAACATGGACGAGTAACATCAAAAGAAGGACAAGTCAGCCTATGACAATAGAACAAAGAAGTATGTGTTAGCACTCGGAAAAATTGACAGACAAACAACAATAGAAAAAAACGAAGAACAATATATAGTCCGAAGTGGGATCGAACCCGTACTCAGTGGCACCGCGCCTTGCCACGAGAAGCCGAACGCTTGGCACACTACCACGCAGCCAACAAAAGTGTGCCAAGCGTTCGGCTTCTCGTGGCAAGGCGCGGTGCCACTGAGTACGGGTTCGATCCCACTTCGGACTATATATTGTTCTTCGTTTTTTTTTCTATTGTTGTTTGTCTGTCAATTTTTCCGAGTGCTAACACATACTTCTTTGTTCTATTATTCCCTATTATCGCCTCGGAAGTTCCCCATATAATAATATTTATGTATTATTATTTGTACCCAGCCTATGACAACCTGCATTATCAAAGCAAGAGACAGAGTGGAATGGCTCTCCATGGTAGTGAACACTGAATGAGGAGAGGCACTGAACAATGGTGATACACACACGCAGTGGTGCCTTGTGCTTTGACCTTCGTTACATGGAGCAGCCATTCAAACTCCGAAACTGTGTTTTCCATTCGAAAAAAATGGAATGTGGATTAATCTGTTCCCAGACCGTAAACAGAAGCTACTTGTATAAAAGACAACAAACATCAAAGAATACACGAGGAAAGAAGTTGTTAGAGTGCTCCCTACCTTCAACATTCAATAAAAATAGATACCGCGCTGTCTGTTCTCAAAGCATGTATCTGACCCTAATAATTGCCCCAGGAGCGGTTGAGTGGTTAATGCGCTCACTCCCAGAAGGAGGATTAAAGTTCGATCCCAAGAAGTGGCGGATTTTTCTTCGGACTGACAAGGCTCCGGAGTTCACCCAGCCTCTAAAGATGGGTACCAGAGATTTATTCTGGGAGGTAAAGGCGCGGCTCGACGTTGATATAAAAAATATGCCGTGATCATGGAATATATGGTCACTAACACCATCTGGTCTCTGAGAATGCTCTCTAACACCATATGTATCTAAGACCATAAGGTCTCTAACTCTAACACCATAAGGTCTCTAACTCTAACACCATAAGGTCTCTAACTCTAACACCATAAGGTCTCTAACTCTAACACCATAAAGTCTCTAACTCTAACACCATAAGGTCTCTAACTCTAACACCATATGGTCTATAACTCTAACACCATAAGGTCTCTAAATCTAACACCATATGGTCGCTGAGAATACTCTCTAACACCATAAGGTCTCTAACTCTAACACCATAAGGTCTCTAACTCTAACACCATAAGGTCTCTAACTCTAACACCATAAGGTCTCTAACTCTTACACCATATGGTCTCTAACTCTAACACCATATGGTCTCTAACTCTAACGCCATATGCATCTAAGACTATAAGGTCTCTAACTCTAACACCATATGGTCTCTAACTCTAACACCATAAGGTCTCTAACTCTAACACCATAAGGTCTCTAACTCTAACACCATATGGTCTCTAACTCTAACACCATATGGTCTCTAACACTAACACCATATGGTCTCTAACTCTAACACCATAAGGTCTCTAACTCTAACACCATATGGTCTCTAACTCTAACACCATAAGGTCTCTAACTCTAACACCATATGGTCTCTAACTCTAACACCATATGGTCTCTAACTCTAACACCATATGGTCTCTAACTCTAACACCATATGGTCTCTAACTCTATCACCATAAGGTCTCTAACTCTAACACCATAAGGTCTCTAACTCTAACACCATATGGTATCTAACTCTAACACCATATGGTCTCTAACTCTAACACCATATGTATCTAAGACCATAAGGTCTCTAACTCTAACACCATAAGGTCTCTAACTCTAACACCATAAGGTCTCTAACTCTAACACCATATGGTCGCTGAGAATACTCTCTAACACCATAAGGTCTCTAACTCTAACACCATATGGTCTCTAACTCTAACACCATATGGTCGCTGAGAATACTCTCTAACACCATAAGGTCCCTAACTCTAACACCATATGGTCGCTGAGAATACTCTCTAACACCATAAGGTCTCTAACTCTAATACCATAAGGTCTCTAACTCTAACACCATATGGTCGCTGAGAATACTCTCTAACACCATAAGGTCTCTAACTCTAACACCATAAGGTCTCTAACTCTAACACCATAAGGTCTCTAACTCTAACACCATATGGTCTCTAAC
This sequence comes from Megaustenia siamemsis, assembly GCA_032433765.1. NCBI lineage: Eukaryota > Metazoa > Mollusca > Gastropoda > Stylommatophora > Ariophantidae > Megaustenia > Megaustenia siamemsis. Next base: position 6,234,693 of record JAVIAB010000059.1, on the reverse strand, counting down.
TCTAACACCATATGTATCTAAGACCATAAGGTCTCTAACTCTAACACCATATGGTCGCTGAGAATACTCTCTAACACCATAAGGTCTCTAACTCTAACACCATATGGTCTCTAACTCTAACACCATATGGTCGCTGAGAATACTCTCTAACACCATAAGGTCTCTAACTCTAACACCATATGGTCTCTAACACCATAAGGTCTCTAACTCTAACACCATAAGGTCTCTAACTCTAACACCATAAGGTCTCTAACACCATAAGGTCTCTAACTCTAACACCATAAGGTCTCTAACTCTAACACCATATGGTCTCTAACTCTAACACCATAAGGTCTCTAACTCTAACACCATATGGTCGCTGAGAATACTCTCTAACACCATAAGGTCTCTAACTCTAACACCATATGGTCTCTAACTCTAACACCATATGGTCGCTGAGAATACTCTCTAACACCATAAGGTCTCTAACTCTAACACCATATGGCCGCTGAGAATACTCTCTAACACCACAAGGTCTCTAACTCAAACACCATAAGGTCTCTAACTCTAACACCATATGGTCGCTGAGAATACTCTCTAACACCATAAGGTCTCTAACTCTAACACCACATGGCCGCTGAGAATACTCTCTAACACCATAATGTCTCTAACTCTAACACCATAAGATCTCTAACTCTAACACCATAAGGTCTCTAACTCTAACACCATAAGGTCTCTAACTCTAACACCATAAGGTCTCTAACTCTAACACCATAAGGTCTCTAACTCTAACACCATATGGACGCTCAGAATACTCTCTAACACCATAAGGTCTCTAACTCTAACACCATATGGCCGCTGAGAATACTCTCTAACACCATAAGGTCTCTAACTCTAACACCATATGGTCGCTGAGAATACTCTCTAACACCATAAGGTCTCTAACTCTAATACCATAAGGTCTCTAACTCTAACACCATATGGTCGCTGAGAATACTCTCTAACACCATAAGGTCTCTAACTCTAACACCATAAGGTCTCTAACTCTAACACCATAAGGTCTCTAACTCTAACACCATAAGGTCTCTAACTCTAACACCATAAGGTCTCTAACTCTAACACCATATGGTCTCTAACTCTAACACCATAAGGTCTCTAACTCTAACACCATATGGTCGCTGAGAATACTCTCTAACACCATAAGGTCTCTAACTCTAACACCATATGGTCTCTAACTCTAACACCATATTGTCGCTGAGAATACTCTCTAACACCATAAGGTCTCTAACTCTAACACCATATGGTCGCTGAGAATACTCTCTAACACCATAAGGTCTCTAACTCTAACACTATAAGGTCTCTAACTCTAACACCATATGGTCGCTGAGAATACTCTCTAACACCATAAGGTCTCTAACTCTAACACCATATGGTCTCTAACTCTAACACCACATGGCCGCTGAGAATACTCTCTAACACCATAATGTCTCTAACTCTAACACCATAAGGTCTCTAACTCTAACACCATAAGGTCTCTAACTCTAACACCATAAGGTCTCTAACTCTAACACCATAAGGTATCTAACTCTAACACCATAAGGTCTCTAACTCTAACACCATAAGGTCTCTAACTCTAACACCATAAGGTCTCTAACTCTAACACCATAAGGTCTCTAACTCTAACACCATAAGGTCTCTAACTCTAACACCATATGGTCGCTGAGAATACTCTCTAACACCATAAGGTCTCTAACTCTAACACCATAAGGTCTCTAACTCTAACACCATATGGTCGCTGAGAATACTCTCTAACACCATAAGGTCTCTAACTCTAACACCATATGGTCGCTGAGAATACTCTCTAACACCACAAGGTCTCTAACTCTAACACCATAAGGTCTCTAACTCTATAACACCATATGGTCGCTGAGAATACTCTCTAACACCATAAGGTCTCTAACTCTAACACCACATGGCCGCTGAGAATACTCTCTAACACCATAAGGTCTCTAACTCTAACACCATAAGGTCTCTAACTCTAACACCATAAGGTCTCTAACTCTAACACCATAAGGTCTCTAACTCTAACACCATAAGGTCTCTAACTCTAACACCATAAGGTCTCTAACTCTAACACCATATGGACGCTCAGAATACTCTCTAACACCATAAGGTCTCTAACTCTAACACCATATGGTCTCTAACTCTAACACCATAAGGTCGCTGAGAATACTCTCTAACACCATAAGGTCTCTAACTCTAACACCATATGGCCGCTGAGAATACTCTCTAACACCATAAGGTCTCTAACTCTAACACCATATGGTCGCTGAGAATACTCTCTAACACCATAAGGTCTCTAACTCTAATACCATAAGGTCTCTAACTCTAACACCATATGGTCGCTGAGAATACTCTCTAACACCATAAGGTCTCTAACTCTAACACCATAAGGTCTCTAACTCTAACACCATAAGGTCTCTAACTCTAACACCATAAGGTCTCTAACTCTAACACCATAAGGTCTCTAACTCTAACACCATATGGTCTCTAACTCTAACACCATAAGGTCTCTAACTCTAACACCATATGGTCGCTGAGAATACTCTCTAACACCATAAGGTCTCTAACTCTAACACCATATGGTCTCTAACTCTAACACCATATTGTCGCTGAGAATACTCTCTAACACCATAAGGTCTCTAACTCTAACACCATATGGTCGCTGAGAATACTCTCTAACACCATAAGGTCTCTAACTCTAACACTATAAGGTCTCTAACTCTAACACCATATGGTCGCTGAGAATACTCTCTAACACCATAAGGTCTCTAACTCTAACACCATATGGTCTCTAACTCTAACACCACATGGCCGCTGAGAATACTCTCTAACACCATAATGTCTCTAACTCTAACACCATAAGGTCTCTAACTCTAACACCATAAGGTCTCTAACTCTAACACCATAAGGTCTCTAACTCTAACACCATAAGGTATCTAACTCTAACACCATAAGGTCTCTAACTCTAACACCATAAGGTCTCTAACTCTAACACCATAAGGTCTCTAACTCTAACACCATAAGGTCTCTAACTCTAACACCATAAGGTCTCTAACTCTAACACCATATGGTCGCTGAGAATACTCTCTAACACCATAAGGTCTCTAACTCTAACACCATATGGTCTCTAACTCTAACACCATATGGTCGCTGAGAATACTCTCTAACACCATTTGGTCTCTAACTCTAACACCATATGGTCGCTGAGAATACTCTCTAACACCATAAGGTCTCTAACTCTAACACCATAAGGTCTCTAACTCTAACACCATAAGGTCTCTAACTCTAACACCATATGGTCTCTAACTCTAACACCATAAGGTCTCTAACTCTAACACCATATGGTCTCTAACTCTAACACCATATGGTCTCTAACTCTAACACCATATGGTCTCTAACTCTAACACCATATGGTCTCTAACTCTAACACCATAAGGTCTCTAACTCTAACACCATAAGGTCTCTAACTCTAACACCATATGGTCTCTAACTCTAACACCATATGTATCTAAGACCATAAGGTCTCTAACTCTAACACCATATGGTCGCTGAGAATACTCTCTAACACCATAAGGTCTCTAACTCTAACACCATATGGTCTCTAACTCTAACACCATAAGGTCTCTAACTCTAACACCATAAGGTCTCTAACTCTAACACTCTAACACCATATGGTCGCTGAGAATACTCTCTAACACCATAAGGTCTCTAACTCTAACACCATATGGTCGCTGAGAATACTCTCTAACACCATAAGGTCTCTAACTCTAACACCATAAGGTCTCTAACTCTAACACCATATGGTCTCTAACTCTAACACCATAAGGTCTCTAACTCTAACACCATATGGTCGCTGAGAATACTCTCTAACACCATAAGGTCTCTAACTCTAACACCATAAGGTCTCTAACTCTAACACCATATTGTCGCTGAGAATACTCTCTAACACCATAAGGTCTCTAACTCTAACACCATATGGTCGCTGAGAATACTCTCTAACACCATAAGGTCTCTAACTCTAACACCATATGGACTCTAACTCTAACACCATATGGTCGCTGAGAATACTCTCTAACACCATAATGTCTCTAACTCTAACACCATAAGGTCTCTAACTCTAACACCATAAGGTCTCTAACTCTAACACCATAAGGTCTCTAACTCTAACACCATAAGGTCTCTAACTCTAACACCATAAGGTCTCTAACTCTAACACCATAAGGTCTCTAACTCTAACACCATAAGGTCTCTAACTCTAACACCATATGATCTCTAACTCTAAAACCATATGATCTCTAACTCTAACACCATATGGTCTCTAACTCTAACACCATAAGGTCTATAACTCTAACACCATATGGTCTCTAACTCTAACACCATATGGTATCTAAGACGTAAGATCTCTAACTCTAACACCATATGGTCTCTGAGAATGCTCTATAACACCATATGGTCTCTAACTCTAACACCATATGTATCTAAGACCATAAGGTCTCTAACTCTAACACCATATGGTCGCTGAGAATACTCTCTAACACCATAAGGTCTCTAACTCTAACACCATAAGGTCTCTAACACCATAAGGTCTCTAACTCTAACACCATAAGGTCTCTAACTATAACACCATATGGTCGCTGAGAATACTCTCTAACACCATAAGGTCTCTAACTCTAACACCATAAGGTCTCTAACTCTAACACCATATGGTCTCTAACTCTAACACCATAAGGTCTCTAACTCTAACACCATATGGTCGCTGAGAATACTCTCTAACACCATAAGGTCTCTAACTCTAACACCATAAGGTCTCTAACTCTAACACCATATTGTCGCTGAGAATACTCTCTAACACCATAAGGTCTCTAACTCTAACACCATATGGTCGCTGAGAATACTCTCTAACACCATAAGGTCTCTAACTCTAACACCATATGGACTCTAACTCTAACACCATATGGTCGCTGAGAATACTCTCTAACACCATAATGTCTCTAACTCTAACACCATAAGGTCTCTAACTCTAACACCATAAGGTCTCTAACTCTAACACCATAAGGTCTCTAACTCTAACACCATAAGGTCTCTAACTCTAACACCATAAGGTCTCTAACTCTAACACCATAAGGTCTCTAACTCTAACACCATAAGGTCTCTAACTCTAACACCATATGGTCTCTAACTCTAACACCATATGGTCTCTAACTCTAACACCATATGGTCTCTAACTCTAACACCATAAGGTCTATAACTCTAACACCATATGGTCTCTAACTCTAACACCATATGGTATCTAAGACGTAAGATCTCTAACTCTAACACCATATGGTCTCTGAGAATGCTCTATAACACCATATGGTCTCTAACTCTAACACCATATGATCTCTGAGAATGCTCTATAACACCATAAGGTCTCTAACTCTAACACCATATGGTATCTAACACCATAAGGTCTCTAACTCTAACACCATATGGTATGAAACCCAATATTCTCCATATGCCTAACAAGACAGGGGAGCGAACCTTTCTATCTATCTATTGACCTTTCGAGCCCTATCCGGCCCATAGGGCGTAGACCAAGATACTCCTTCTCTTATCTGAATTTTTGTTCTAGCAGTTTTCAATTCTTTTAAAGATATTTTATCAAATCTCGACATTTGTCTCTGTTCTGTGCAAGCAGCTCTATCTCATTGAGGGAGCCGATTCCTGCTGCTCTTGCCTCTCTCATCAATGTTCTTCTCTGTGTCTCTCTGGGTCTTTCTCTTTTCCTCTTACCCGTTGTTTCCCCACATAAGGGTTTGCTTTGCTATTCGGTTATTATCTCTTCTCATCACATGTCCAACATATGGCCATCGTCTTTTCTTTATTACTGAGGATATTAGTGGTTGTTTGGCGATTTCTCTAATTTCCTCATTTGTTTTGAATTCGTTCCATGCTATACCAAGTATTTTCCTTAGACATTTATTTTCGAATGCGTTCAACTTTGTTTCTATATCTCTCGTTGTTTTCGAGCTTTGACACGCATACGTAAGGGTTGATAGTACATTTGATTTGAATAGTCTAAGTTTTGTGTTTGTGCTGATGAGTTTTGATTTCCACAACTTTTCAAGGCTTCTGAAAGACATTGCTGCTTTAGCTATTCTGATTCTAATTTCTTTGCTTGTATCCTCTTCTCGATCAATGTGACTTCCAAGATAGACAAAGTGATCGATAACTTCCACTGGTTTGTTTTCCATGTATATTTTATGGTCTATTGGAATTATCAGGTCTACGTTTCATTAACAAAATCGTTTCTACGATATCGACTTGTTAAACCTCTGATCAACGGTTCTATACCAAGCCGGAGAAAAATAATTCCTCCATCTTGGATTCAACCGGAAACTCACTTGACTTTACCTTAAATGATGACCTTAGAGTGTCAAAGTATAGATTCTCTTAGTGTCTCTAAGTGGTTCAGAAGCCGTGATGTTCTCTCCATTAGTGAGACAGTTCTAGATCTGATTAAAGCTGATCGAAGGCGGACACTGACAGATCAGCATTAGAGGCTCTATCCGGGTGGAGAAAGGACACACACATATACAAGGGAGGTGTAGAAGTAGAAGAAAAGAACCTAGAAAGAGATCAAGAACATAGCAAATATAACAAACACAAACAACACATATCACAAATGATGGGAAATTTAAGACATAAATAAACAAAAGAATATGAATGAAATAGCATCAATTTGGCTATATTTACTCAACATTCGTGTATGTTGCTGAAACATGGACATTAAATAAGAAAGGAGCAGATGGCTTGAAGCCACTGAATGTGAATCTATAGGAAATGTGAATCTATAGGAGAATGTGGATCTATAGGGAGATGTGAATATGTAGGAAAATGTGAATCTATAGGAAAATGTGAATCTATAGGAAAATGTGAATCTATAGGAAAATGTGAATCTATAGGAGAATGTGGATCTATAGGGAGATGTGAATATGTAGGAAAATGTGAATCTATAGGAAAATATGAATCTATAGGAAAATGTGAATCTATAGGAAAATATAGAATGTTGAAAGTTCCATGGACAGCTAAAAAGACCAATGAGGAAGTTCCCAAAGAGGCCAACACAAAAAGGGAGTTCTTAAAAAACATCAGAAAGAAGCAATCAACATTTTTCGGGCACATCATGAGAAAAGGAAAGTTGGAATACTTGGTTACAACTGGCAAAATAAAAGGAAAGAGAGATCGCGGACGACAAAGAGAGAAAATACTGGATAGCTTGGTGTCATGGCATGGAAAACAGTCAACAAGAGCACTGATACGATGCACTGTAGTTAGAAGATTGTGGAAGGACATGATCACCTACACCAACCGGTATGGCACATGATGATGATAGGAAAATGTGGATCTATAGGAAAATGTGGATCTATAGGAAAATGTGAATCTATAGGGGAATGTGGATCTATAGGGGAATGTGTATCTATAGGGGAATGTGGATCTATAGGGGAATGTGGATCTATAGGGGAATGTGGATCTATAGGGGAATGTGGATCTATAGGGGAATGTAGAGAATTGGGTGGAAAGAAAGAAGAGAAACAAGGAAGTTCTGAATCAGCTGACAATGAAAAAAAAAAAAAATACTAACAGCATTAGAAAAAGACAACTGAAATTGTGTAGACATGTGGAGAGACACAATAACCTTTGTAAAAGTCATCTCGGAAGGGGAGGTACACGGTAGACGAGGCAGAGGCAGACCAAGACTAAAGTGGACTGATAACATCAAAAGTTGAACATCATCAAAGAGAAACGTACATCTATGTTTATGTGACAGAAAACGGAGAGAGAACTGGAGAAGGTAATAAAGACAGAGAAACTGATAGACAAATCAAGAATTGGTATAGAGAAAAGTCATATCAATAAATGGAGACTGAGCACAAAGCTTAAATATAAAATACTATGTGTGGCAGCGAGGAGAGCTTCAGAGAGGCAAGAAAAAAAAACGACGTTTCGGCAAAAACCTTCATCAGGGAAACTAAATAAATAAATATATATATATATATATATATATATATATATATATATATATATATATATATATATATATATATATATATATATATATAATACTACATCAAAATGCATGCTACACAGAATACATTATGACAACTTGGAAAAATTGAGGGAGAAAGAGACAGGTGAAAAAAGCTGTGATTTATAATTAGTGGACACTGCTTGATCACCTAACAAGCAGGCACATTTAATGTCCCAGTTTAGCGTCTTTCTGCTAAACGAGTGATCTCCCCTGATTGACAGCACGTATTTGAATGTATCAACTGCTTCTAGTTTTTGTCCATCTAATTCTATTTTTTTGTTTCAAAAAGGTTTAAGGTAAGGTTTAGGTTAGGTATTCCTACCTACGGCCCCCCTCGACGCTGAAAGGCAAACCCCCTCTACGCTCAAGGGCAAATGAGGAAGGAAAGAAGTAGCTAGGGTCTTCTAATTACAAATTAGAGAACGAATAAATAAAGTGCAAAATAACGTAGCTCAGAGCAGAAAGACGCTAAACTAGGACATTACCCCCAGGCATGGTAACTGATTATCCATATCTCACAAACTTGTATGCTTCATTATTAGTTAGTTATGTAGGTCAAAGAGTTCTTAAATTTTATGTAGAGTCAGTCTTAACATATGGATGTGAATCATGGACAATAGGACAACAGACAAGAAAATCACTAGAGTCTGTAGAAATTTGGTTTTACAGAAAGATGTTGAGAATACCATGGAGAGCAAAGAAGAGTAATGAAAACGTTCTGAATGAGGCCAAAACAAAAAGAGAGCTAATTTCTATATTAGGAAGAAACAATCATCATTTTTTTGGCCATGTAATGAGAAGGGAACAGCTGGAATATATTGTAACAACTGGGAAAATTGAGGGACGAAGAGACAGAGGTAAGCAAAGAGAAAAGATACCAGACAGCTTAAGAGAATGGCTTGGCAGAAGGTCAACAACAGAAATGATAAATAACTGTCGAGATCAAAAGTTGTGGAGAGACATGATCACATACGCCAGCAGGCCCGGTACTTGATGATGATGTAGGGCTAGTTTTATTTACTTACATCTGTGCGTGTGTTGTTTGCTGTTTGTTCCTGCTGGAGTCCTATTGAACCGAAACGTCGTTCAAATTTGTGTCGTCCATCAATTACGTAAAGCTTTACCCGTACCATTATTTTCTATATTTTCCCCCCATTTCTCTCTCACAAACAAACACATGTGCAACAGAGGCGTCTAACGATCGACACACTAGACCGCTCTTGACACTTCAAAGTAGGCACATTGAGAAAAGTGACACTCCAACGGTCCGTCCTTCACACCTCGCGGTTCCCACATTCTCGGGCTGGTGGCTAGCACGTTTGGGGGCAGATCGGGCAGTGATAACACAGGACGGAACATGGGATCAAACCGCAGCACGTTGGTGTGTGAGAAAACAGACAAGTCCGAGGACGAGGAGTGAGTGCCAGCAGCCCATTGTGCCGTGTCGGGGAGGGACGCTACGGCTCTTGTTTATTCTATTCTCGACAGTTGGTCAACATAGGAGGAGGGGGTGACTAGAAGGAGTGTGTTTATGGGAGAACTGGACATGTTTGGTGGTAGGGTGAGCTTACATGTCAATGGGAAGATAATTATGTACACAAAGTGGGAGGAAAGAAGAGGTGGGGGGAGGCTAGAGCATTTTTGGAGAAACAGATGTAACATGTAAATGTTGATTACAAGAGTTGTATGTGGGGGCAATACAAGTACATGTAATCTAGATGTTGATTAGAAGAGTTGTATGTGGGGGCAATACAAGTACATGTAATATAGATGTTGATTACAAGAGTTGTATGTGGGGGCAATACACGTACATGTAATATAGATGTTGATTAGAAGAGTTGTATGTGGGGGCAATACAAGTACATGTAATATAGATGTTGATTAGAAGAGTTGTATGTGGGGGCAATACAAGTACATGTAATATAGGTGTTGATTACAAGAGTTGTATGTGGGGGCAATACAAGTACATCTAATATAGATGTTGATTAGAAGAGTTGTATGTGGGGGCAATACAAGTACATCTAATATAGATGTTGATTAGAAGAGTTGTATGTGGGGGCGATAAAAGTACATCTAATATAGATGTTGATTAGAAGAGTTTGATGTGGAGACATTAGAAGTACATGTAGCATAAATGTTGAAGAGACGAGATTTATGTGCGGACATTAGACGTATAGTATGGCCTTTGGCGTTTTAGCAGGCGGTTGGTAGCAGGCAATAATGTCAGTAGTTCGGTAAAGCACTAGTATCTCATACTGGGTGCTGCTTTACTGAACTTTTTCTCTCGTTGCTGAATTTGTCAATATTGGACAGACAGATCCATACGCAGAACGAGCAGGGTGTATTTGCAGTACCTGGCCTTGTCTCGATTCTCCTGCGCCTTTTGTCTTCTGAATTTGATATCAGCACTGTCTCGAAAGTTGCTGTGCCATTTTTTTTTTGTTTGTTCTCCATGTCACTACGATCCGCAGCCACATTTTCCCAGCTCCTTTCACTGATAGAAAATTCCCTCAAGGAAGCCCTGCAAACATCCTTGTATCTAGCACTGGTCTGCCCTTTGTTCTCTTTCCATCCCTAAGTTTGCCATACAATATTTGTTTGGGAATACGATTGTTTGTCATTCTTCTTACATGGCCCAGCCACCTTGGTCTATGAATCCTAAGTGTTGCCATGATCGATGGGAGTTTGGATCGTTGTAAGACATTAGAGTTAGTTACTTTGTCCTGACATTTGATGTTCATAAACTTGCGAAGGCAACGTACATGAAAGCTGTTTAACCTTTTCTCCTGCCCTGCATAGGTAGTCCAAGTTTGTGATCCGTATAATAGTGTACCAAGCACACAACTTTGGAAAATTTGAATCTTAGTCCACAGCGTCAAGTTGGTGTTGGCCCATGCTCTATCTATAAGTTTATCAAATGTGGAAGCTGCCTTTTCGATTCGGTAATTTATTTCATCTTCAAGGGAGACGGTGGTTGTGACCATAGAACCGAGATAGTTTATTATACAATGTTTGTTTATTTACAATGAATGCATAGTGAAGGCCACAGAGTTTGATTATAGGTGGAGGCAGGGGTGGGGGAGCGAAATAATATGGAACACATATACTGATAGTGACACACACACACGCACACACACACATACACGCACACACACACATACACACGCACACACACACATACGCACGCACACACACACATACACACGCACACACACACATACACACGCACACACACACATACACACGCACACACACACATACACACGCACACACACAATGTGTTAGATGAGTACAAGTGTGGAGAAAGTAAGGACTGGAAATGTGCCACTCATTTTGCCAATGACGGTGTGATAGGAGAGTAAAGATGACTTTCAGCTGCAGGATTAGGGAGGTAAGTGTACGACTGCTGACTTCACAAATCATATTAAGAGAGGTTTCAAATGTGCATTTATAGAAGAATATGAAAAGAAAACAAACGATGAAGTCTTAAAACTAAAAATGAAAAGAGAACTACTAAACACAATTCAAACAATACAAATGAGATTTTAGGGCCTGTTAGAAGACACAACAGCCTACTAAAAGTAATCTTGGAGGGGGAAAATACAAGGTAAAAGAGGCAAACCAAGACTAACATAAACGAGTAACATCAAAAGATGGACAAGTCAGCCTATGACAAGCTGTTCCATCAAAGCAAGAGACAGAACGGAATGACTCTCCATGGTAGTCAGCCTTCGATGCGGAGGCGGCACTCAATGATGATGATGATGGATGAAAGAGGCTGACAGTAACACTGTGACATTAGATAGAATAAGAGAGTAGCAGAGAGAAAGAGAATGAGAAAGTGCGAGAGGTAATGAGACGACATAGTAGGTAAGACCCAAACAAAATACTCAATTAGCAAAGGGAAGTAACTTACATCATCGGCAGCGTTAAAGTCAGATATAATTCCGTCCCCTTTCCGCTTGCTCTTGCCGTCCGGGATCATCTGCTGCACGCCTGTGGACGGGCGCCGCCTGATTCTGTTCCGCAGGTCCTCCCTGAAGGACTGCGCCTTCTTAAGCATCTTCGAGCCCGACGTCTTTTCTATAAGAAAATAGAAACACGATGAAGTTAGCTCTAGGCTGACAGTACATTAGGCTCTACAAGGGGTGCCTGAACTCAACGAGCGAAACTCACATATGACCATAATAACACTAGTTTTAATCAACTGTGCTCACATATGACCATAATAACACAAGTTTTAATCAACTGTGCTCACATATGACCATAATAACACTAGTTTTAACAATTTGTGCTCACATATGACCATAATAACACTAGTTTTAATCAACTGTGCTCACATATGACCATAATAACACAAGTTTTAATCAACTGTGCTCACATATGACCATAATAACACTAGTTTTAACAATTTGTGCTCACATATGACCATAATAACACAAGTTTTAACAAGTTGTGCTCACATATGACCAAAATAACACAAGTTTTAACAAGTTGTGCTCACATATGACCATAATATCTATCTATCTATCTATTGACCTTTCGAGCCGTAACCGGCCCATAGGGCGTAGACCAAGATACACCTTCTCCTATATGAATTTTTGTTCTAGCAGTTTTCTTTTAAAGATATTTTATCAAATCTCGCCATCTGTCTCTGTTCTGTGCAAGCAGTTCTATCTCATTGAGGGAGCCGATTCCTGCTGCTCTTGCCTCTCTCATCAATGTTCTTCTCAGTGTCTCCCTGGGTCTTCCTCTTTTTCTTTTACCTGTTGTTTCCCATATGAGGGCTTGCTTTGCTATTCGATTATTATCTCTTCTCATCACATGTCCAACGTATGACCATCGTCTTTTCTTTATTACTGAAGATATTAGTGGTTGATTGGCGATTTCTGTAATTTCCTCGTTTGTTTTGAATTCGTTCCATTCTATACCAAGTATTTTCCTTAGACATTTATTTTCGAATGCGTTCAACTTTGTTTCTATATCTCTTGTTGTTTTCCAGCTTTCACACGCATACGTAAGGGTTGATAGTACATTTGATTTGAATAGCCTAAGTTTTGTGTTTGTGCTAATGAGTTTTGATTTCCATGACCATAATAACACAAGTTTTAATAAACAGTGCTCACATATGACCATAATAACACAAGTTTTAATAAACAGTGCTCACATATGACCATAATAACACAAATTTTAACATACTGACCACCGTTTGATAGGTTCAGTTCCATTTTTTTCCCAACAAAATTCCCTGATGTCAAACCGTTTCAATTAAAACCAACTTTTTCCCCGTTTTATAATTGTAACAATTTCACTCTTTCCCGATTTTAATAGGAACATATATACGTCATTCATTGGGTGCATTGGAACGTCATTCATTGGGTTCCACATCGAAGGTTGGATGCCATGGAGCGTCATTCATCGGGTTCCACATTGGGAAGTCATTTAATCACAGTACCAAGTGACAAGTCATTTAATCACAGTACCAAGTGACAAGTCATTTAATCACAGTACCAAGTGGCAAGTCATTTAATCACAGTACGAAGTGGCAAGTCATATGATCACAGTACCAAGTGGCAAGTCATATAAACACAGTACCAAGTGGCAAGTCATTTAATCACAGTACCAAGTGACAAGTCATTTAATCACAGTACCAAGTGACAAGTCATTTGATCATAGTACCAAGTGGCAAGTCATTTAATCACAGTACCAAGTGACAAGCCATATAATCACAGTACCAACCGGTAAGTCATTTGATCACAGTACCAAGTGGCAAGTCATATGATCACAGTACCAAGTGGCAAGTCATATGATCACAGTACCAGTCTAAAAGTGCAAAATCCTGTGAAGGGTAGACAAGAAAAGTAAGGGAGACAGAAAGAGAGAACAGATATACAATAACAACAGTTATATCCCCTACAGTGTAGATTGTGGATTTAACATTTGCTAACACTTAAACAAAACAGTAGAAGTCAGGCTAGATGAGCAATCACACCAATATAGGCAGACACATGCACAGTATTGGTATAGTCATACATGCACACATTATAGCTGTACTCGCCAGTCAGCTTTCATAAAACCACCTCCCCGTCTCCACACACACACGCACACACACACGCACGCACGCACACACACACGAACAAACAAACACAGACACGCACGCATGAATAGCTTCTCTCATGGCTGAATCTGCCAATATTGGACAGACAGATCCATCTGCAGAACGAACAAGATGTATTTGTGGTGCCTGGCCCCGTCTCCTGCGCCTTTTGTTTTATCAATTTGATATCAGCACTGCCTCGAAAGATGCTGTGCTATTTTTTTTGTTTTGTTATCCATGTGCCAAGATCTTCAGCCAGACATTCCCAATTTCTTTCACTGATAGAGAATGCCCGCAAGGAAGCCCTGCAAACATCATAATATCTCAGCACTGGTCTGCCCTTTGGTATCTTCCCGTCCTGGTATGGATTTGTTCATTGTTAAACATTAGCTGTAATAAACATGTCGCCTAACAAAGCAACATACACACAGATACATCATATAGTGGCCACAATAGCCTGGAAATAGCCTGAAAGTGATCAGAGAATGGTGGGATTGTTGAACATCAGACAATAACCCGCCTTGAACTGGTGGCAGAATGGTCAAAGAGGAGGAAGTGGAAGGTGAAGAAGGTGGGGGAGAAGAATTACAACAAAGAAGAAAAGGTGGGGGGGGGGGGAAGAATTACAACAAAGAAGAAAAGGTGGGGGGGGGAAGAATTACAACAAAGAAGAAAAGGGGGGGGGGGAGAAGAATTACAACAAAGAAGAAAAGGGGGGGGGGAATTAATAAAAGGAAAAGGAAGATGGAGAAATGGAGGAAGAGTAGGTGGAGGAATAGGAGGGGAAGGAGAAGAAACAAGAAGAAGAAACAAGAAGTAGTAGGAAAAAAAGAAGAAACAGGAAGAAATAACATGAAGTAGAAGAAACAAGAAGAAGAATCAAGAAGTAAAAGAAACAAGAAGAAATAACATGAAGTAGAAGAAACAAGAAGAAATAACATGAAGTAGAAGAAACAAGAAGAAATAACATGAAGTAGAAGAAACAAGAAGAAATAACATGAAGTAGAAGAAACAAGAAGAAATAACATGAAGTAGAAGAAACAAGAAGAAATATCATGAAGTAGAAGAAACAAGAAGAAATATCATGAAGTAGAAGAAACAAGAAGAAATAACATGAAGTAGAAGAAACAAGAAGAAATATCATGAAGTAGAAGAAACAAGAAGAAATATCATGAAGTAGAAGAAACAAGAAGAAGAATCAAGAAGTAAAAGAAACAAGAAGAAATATCATGAAGTAGAAGAAACAAGAAGAAATAACATGAAGTAGAAGAAACAAGAAGAAATAACATGAAGTAGAAGAAACAAGAAGAAATATCATGAAGTAGAAGAAACAAGAAGAAATAACATGAAGTAGAAGAAACAAGAAGAAATAACATGAAGTAGAAGAAACAAGAAGAAATATCATGAAGTAGAAGAAACAAGAAGAAGAATCAAGAAGTAAAAGAAACAAGAAGAAGAAACAGGAAGAAGTAGAAGAAACAAGAAGAAATAACATGAAGTAGAAGAAACAAGAAGAAATAACATGAAGTAGAAGAAACAAGAAGAAGAATCAAGAAGTAAAAGAAACAAGAAGAAATAACATGAAGTAGAAGAAACAAGAAGAAATAACATGAAGTAGAAGAAACAAGAAGAAATAACATGAAGTAGAAGAAACAAGAAGAAGAAACAGGAAGAAGTAGAAGAAACAAGAAGAAATAACATGAAGTAGAAGAAACAAGAAGAAGAAACAGGAAGAAGTAGAAGAAACAAGAAGAAATAACATGAAGTAGAAGAAACAAGAAGAAGAATCAAGAAGTAAAAGAAACAAGAAGAAGAAACAGGAAGAAGTAGAAGAAACAAGAAGAAGTAGAAGAAACAAGAAGAAGAAACAGGAAGAAGTAGAAGAAACAAGAAGAAGTAGAAGAAACAAGAAGAAGTAGAAGAAACAAGAATAAATAACATGAAGTAGAAGAAACAAGAAGAAGAAACAGGAAGAAGTAGAAGAAACAAGAATAAATAACAAGAAGAAACAGGAAGAAGTAGAAGAAACAGCAACAAGAAACAGGAATAAGTAGAAGAAACAAGAAGAAATAACATGAAGAAACAGGAATAGATAGAAGAAACAAGAAGAAATAACATGAAGAAACAGGAATAGATAGAAGAAACAAGAAGAAATAACATGAAGAAACAGGAATACATAGAAGAAACAAGAAGAAATAACATGAAGAAACAGGAATAGATAGCAGAAACAAGAAGAAATAGCATGAAGAAACAGGAATAGATAGAAGAAACAAGAAGAAATAGCACGAAGAAACAGGAATACATAGAAGAAACAAGAAGAAATAGCATGAAGAAACAGGAATAGATAGAAGAAACAAGAAGAAATAGCATAAAGAAACAGGAATACATAGAAGAAACAAGAAGTAGAAGAAACAAGAAGAAATAACATGAAGAAACAGGATTAAGTCGAAGAAACAGGAAGAGGTAGGAGAAACACGAAGTAGAAGAAAGAAGACGATGACTATTTACGAGAAGGACAACCCAATTATTAAAGAAGATATAAATAAATACAAATTGCACGACTCATATGTACTTCTATTTTATTATAGTCTTCAAACTCTGGCACATAATTACCACAGGAAACTAGTATATCCGGTCGTAATGCGAGACAAAGAAAGAAACGGCGATGCTGCGGTAAAGCTGGTAAGTGTAAAGCGAGACAAATCAAGTGTATTTTTAACAGCTTTACCGAAAGAAAGATACAAAAAACAACGTGACGTGCGAAAATGTAAACAAAAATGTTCTGGTGTTCATTCTGACTGCGTGGTGGCTACATGCGGAAAGGGATGTATAGGATCATCATCGTGTGCCGTACCGGTTGGTGCAGGCGATCATGTCCTATCCACAACTTTTTGTCTACAATAATCAATTATGTTGCTTGTTTACACTGCAACGACACGAAGCTATCCAGTATCTTCTCTCGCCGTCGTCCGCGATTTGCCTGTTGTAACCAGGTATTCCAACTTCCCCCTTCTAACGATGAGCCCGAAAAACGTCGATTGTTTCTTTCTGATGTTTTTAATGAGCTCCCTTTTTGTGTTGGCTTTTTTGAAGCCTTCTTGGTCTTTTAGCTGTCCAGGGAACTTTCAACATTTTTCTTTCTAAATCCTATTTCTGTGGTCTCGAATCGCCTTTTAATTTATTTGTTTGTCCATGATTCACTTCCATAGGTCAGAATAGGCTCTATACAGCACCGATGAACTCTCTTTCTCACCTGTTATAAATAATTTGGAACTGCTATTTGCGAAGAGGCGATACAAATAATAATTTACTGAGAGATATCAGATATAGAGGGTACCGTGAAAGGAAGTAGGTAACGATTCAAGTGATAAGACACATCAGCAGGTGATCTGCGAACTAAGTGCTACATGGGAAGCGACTGAGTAAGAAGGTGCCAAAGATATCGGCAGTTGATGCGGAGACGGTACATGTGACCGAGGTGATGATGCAAACGCAGATCGGTACCGGCGCGAGCATCATTACAAGAAAACTGGGTTAAGCTCCTGAGAAAAATGCCAGAGTTCACCTCGCGCCTTGGGTGCACATCAAAGTCAAGGCAGCGGGAAGTGTTTTGGTTTCATTCGTGAGCTCTCGTAACACGTGACCTGTGAAGAATTACCTGCGGCAGGTAACAGAAGATGCTGCGGTGGTTGAACGCCAACGAGATGCACAGCTTGCAGAAACGCTGCAGTCACGTGACTCACGACCTCATATTTTCTGTGAGAGTCTGCCTGAAGGCTGCAGCATCGACACTAGTCTAACTGTGAGAGTCTGCCTGAATGCTGCAGCATCGACACTAGTCTAACTGTGAGAGTCTGCCTGAATGCTGCAGCATCGACACTAGTCTAACTGTGAGAGTCTGCCTGAAGGCTGCAGCATCGACACTAGTCTAACTGTGAGAGTCTGCCTGAAGGCTGCAGCATCGACACTAGTCTAACTGTGAGAGTCTGCCTGAATGCTACAGCATCGACACTAGTCCAACTGTGAGAGTCTGCCTGAATGCTGCAGCATCGACACTAGTCTAACTGTGAGAGTCTGCCTGAATGCTACAGCATCGACACTAGTCCAACTGTGAGAGTCTGCCTGAAGGCTGCAGCATCGACACTAGTCTAACTGTGAGAGTCTGCCTGAAGGCTGCAGCATCGACACTAGTCCAACTGTGAGAGTCTGCCTGAAGGCTGCAGCATCGACACTAGTCCAACTGTGAGAGTCTGCCTGAAGGCTGCAGCATCGACACTAGTCCAACTGTGAGAGTCTGCCTGAAGGCTGCAGCATCGACACTAGTCCAACTGTGAGAGTCTGCCTGAAGGCTGCAGCATCGACACTAGTCTAACTGTGAGAGTCTGCCTGAATGCTGCAGCATCGACACTAGTCCAACTGTGAGAGTCTGCCTGAAGGCTGCAGCATCGACACTAGTCTAACTGTGAGAGTCTGCCTGAAGGCTGCAGCATCGACACTAGTCTAACTGTGAGAGTCTGCCTGAATGCTGCAGCATCGACACTAGTCTAACTGTGAGAGTCTGCCTGAATGCTGCAGCATCGACACTAGTCTAACTGTGAGAGTCTGCCTGAATGCTGCAGCATCGACACTAGACTAACTGTGAGAGTCTGCCTGAATGCTGCAGCATCGACACTAGTCTAACTGTGAGAGTCTGCCTGAAGGCTGCAGCATCGACACTAGTCTAACTGTGAGAGTCTGCCTGAATGCTGCAGCATCGACACTAGTCTAACTGTGAGAGTCTGCCTGAATGCTGCAGCATCGACACTAGTCTAACTGTGAGAGTCTGCCTGAAGGCTGCAGCATCGACACTAGACTAACTGTGAGAGTCTGCCTGAATGCTACAGCATCGACACTAGTCTAACTGTGAGAGTCTGCCTGAATGCTGCAGCATCGACACTAGTCTAACTGTGAGAGTCTGCCTGAATGCTACAGCATCGACACTAGTCTAACTGTGAGAGTCTGCCTGAATGCTACAGCATCGACACTAGTCTAACTGTGAGAGTCTGCCTGAATGCTGCAGCATCGACACTAGTCCAACTGTGAGAGTCTGCCTGAAGGCTGCAGCATCGACACTAGTCCAACTGTGAGAGTCTGCCTGAATGCTACAGCATCGACACTAGTCCAACTGTGAGAGTCTGCCTGAATGCTGCAGCATCGACACTAGTCTAACTGTGAGAGTCTGCCTGAATGCTGCAGCATCGACACTAGACTAACTGTGAGAGTCTGCCTGAATGCTACAGCATCGACACTAGTCTAACTGTGAGAGTCTGCCTGAATGCTACAGCATCGACACTAGTCCAACTGTGAGAGTCTGCCTGAATGCTGCAGCATCGACACTAGACTAACTGTGAGAGTCTGCCTGAAGGCTACAGCATCGACACTAGTCTAACTGTGAGAGTCTGCCTGAATGCTACAGCATCGACACTAGTCCAACTGTGAGAGTCTGCCTGAATGCTACAGCATCGACACTAGTCCAACTGTGAGAGTCTGCCTGAAGGCTGCAGCATCGACACTAGTCCAACTGTGAGAGTCTGCCTGAATGCTGCAGCATCGACACTAGTCCAACTGTGAGAGTCTGCCTGAATGCTACAGCATCGACACTAGTCCAACTGTGAGAGTCTGCCTGAATGCTACAGCATCGACACTAGTCCAACTGTGAGAGTCTGCCTGAAGGCTGCAGCATCGACACTAGTCCAACTGTGAGAGTCTGCCTGAAGGCTACAGCATCGACACTAGTCTAACTGTGAGAGTCTGCCTGAATGCTACAGCATCGACACTAGTCCAACTGTGAGAGTCTGCCTGAAGGCTGCAGCATCGACACTAGTCTAACTGTTGCGGGGAAATCCTGGCTGCATAGTTGTACGTTCCAACCACCTGGAAGCTCTTAAACTAAAACCTTGCTTCTTTGATCGGCACGTGTTGTGTGCAGTCTCCAGCATGCGTTCCTACGTTTGACTTCCATCCATCACTTACAAGCTGAGACAAAAATGTACACGTTGCCTCTTCGTACACTGCACACGTGCGATTGGTTACCAGTAACATTTCTTACAAAATTAACATACTACTATATATCATAGCTTGGGAGAGAGCTACAGAAAGCAGGACACATATACATTTTATAAAGCTACTGAAAAATGTTTCCTTCGATTATACAGCAAACATGTGTTGTTTAATAACATGTTTACACTGAACCAAAAAGCTCACACAATCGTGCAAATATGAAGAGATATGTGAGGGAAGCAGCGCTTTAACAACCCATAATAATGGTGGTTTGTGCGTAGGTTACCACTTGGGGCGGAAAGGACTGAGTTTCCACCTGCAGCGTTGTGTTACTTTTACAAGTAATTTAACATAGGCCGTCTCGCTTGGCTGCTGAAGTATTATTCTACTTCTGATTCTTACCGTGGTACCACTAATACCCTCCCCCCCCCCAACAACCAGCGATTGCTCCTTCTAGCAATCTGGACCTTAAAGCCCTTACGACAGAAGCCCTTAAAGAAGATTTAAATTGTAGGGGAACTGGATGGGCCAGAGGTAAGTAGCCGGCCATGGACTTGAAGGTCGCGGGGTCTATTCCCACCACAGGCGGCACGAATACATATATATATATATATATACATTTTTTTTTCCAAAATCGAATTCGAGGTTTCTTAGTTGTTTTATCTTCCCCTGGTCTCTGAGTAGTGAGATCTTGTGTCTAGCCCTCCCTCTGAGTAGTGAGATCTTGTGTCTAGCCCTCTCTCTGAGTAGTGAGATCTTGTGTCTAGCCCTCTCTCTGAGTAGTGAGATCTTGTGTCTAGCCCTCTCTCTGGGTAGTGAGATCTTTTGTCAAGCCCACTCTCTGGGTAGTGAGATCTTTTGTCAAGCCCTCTCTCTGGGTAGTGAGATCTGTTGTGCAGCCCCCTCAGAAACGCGGAAAAACAAGAGCTCCCGTGTGCACTCAAGCACGTTAAAGAACCCTTGGCCTAAAATGAAACTGTTCGGGAACAAAATTGTGAAGCCAATCTCCTTATTCATGCTGAAGACGGATGTGTCGGGCCGAAAGGCTCAGTTATCACGACTGTGCCGTAAAGTAACGACAAAACGCATCTACGCCAACTTAACGGGTGAACGCTAAGAAGAAGAAAAAAGAGTCGTAGTTGCGACTTATCGCAGATTCAAAACTTTACATACTGCAGTCATAGCTAGACTTCTGTCAGTCGGTCCCTGTGAAATACGTCGGACCTTGACCAGAGTTGGAACGTTTGAACTCTACAGATCACTGCTGAGAGTGTCAAGCCGGAATATAAACGCTGCACAAGAGTACTCATTGTTTGCCCAATTAGCACAGTGAGCCACACGTAAAGGTAGCCATGTAGTACATTTACAGTACAACACAGTCTAATTATGACGTTATTTTGGCTTGGTTCTATTAGTGCTGAGCTGACGTTTTGTTTAGTCACTCGAACATAACACCGTGTTTATATGTCCGATTAGCCCCCGTTCGTTACATACAACTTGCGTTGTTATAAAACTAATCAATAAGCACACTGGAAAAGGCAGTTTGAATTATTCAATATGTGGGGGATGTAGGCACAGGGAATGAGGAGAAACGCTAGAAACGCTAAATGTGTAATTGTAACTATGTTATGGTTATGGGTTTTTTTTTCTGGGAAAGTAAAGCGGTACTGGCGTAATGTCGGCCACATAACCTCAAAAATCATGTGCCGAAGGTCTACAAAAATTATGGTCACTAACATCATATTCCTTATACGTCACTCGGAGTGACTGGGCTCTTTACTTTTTATGTTAAGGTTATGGTTAGTCGAATGCTCCGGTCTCACTGCAAACGAATTAAAATCCAGAATTGCTCAACCGCCCGTGCCAGTGGAATCATCCGAATTAAAAGTCATCTCATTGAAGGATACAAACAAAGAAAGGCAACTGCAGTCCATATCGTAGCAGTTACAGCCCAAGCCAAAAGAGATAAGGCGTAGCCGCACAGGGAGTGAACGCAGCTGAACTGTCCTTCGTCATAGAAAAGGACTGCAGAACTGTGATATGATGTGTTTGTGTTTGAATAGGCTTTCAAGCATACTCACTGAGCAGCGAGCTACTGAAACCGCTGGCATTAGAGGATGGGAAGAGAAACACGTCGGATGTATTTTTGTTTTTAGAGAATTATCAACACAAGAGAAACACTACAATGTGTCATCGGCGAACTAGTGAAACCAACAGCAATCCCATTATTTATTGCAACAGTGCAACCAGAAAATGCACCAAGGAGCTGCACCGAGAGGATGCACCGAGGAGCTACACCGAGAGGATGCACCGAGGAGCTACACCGAGAGGATGCACCGAGGAGCTACACCGAGAGGATGCACCGAGGAGCTACACCGAGAGGATGCACCGAGGAGCTACACCGAGAGGATGCACCAAGGAGCTGCACCGAGAGGATGCACCGAGGAGCTACACCGAGAGGATGCACCGAGGAGCTACACCGAGAGGATGCACCAAGGAGCTGCACCGAGAGGATGCACCGAGGAGCTACACCGAGAGGATGCACCGAGGAGCTACACCGAGAGGATGCACCAAGGAGCTGCACCGAGAGGATGCACCGAGGAGCTACACCGAGAGGATGCACCGAGGAGCTACACCGAGAGGATGCACCGAGGTGCTGCACCGAGAGGATGCACCGAGGAGCTACACCGAGAGGATGCACCGAGGAGCTACACCGAGAGGATGCACCGAGGAGCTACACCGAGAGGATGCACCGAGGAGCTACACCGAGAGGATGCACCGAGGAGCTGCACCGAGAGGATGCACCGAGGAGCTGCACCGAGAGGATGCACCGAGGAGCTGCACCGAGAGGATGCACCGAGGAGCTGCACCGAGAGGATGCACCGAGGAGCTACACCGAGAGGATGCACCGAGGAGCTACACCGAGAGGATGCACCGAGGAGCTACACCGAGAGGATGCACCGAGGAGCTACACCGAGAGGATGCACCGAGGAGCTACACCGAGAGGATGCACCAAGGAGCTGCACCGAGAGGATGCACCGAGGAGCTACACCGAGAGGATGCACCGAGTGTAATGAGATCTGTTACAACAACTTATCATAACACTAACCAATAAGGCGACACACGGTCAAGGTCGCACTTATGTCGGTTTCTACAGAATAGTCATGCCGGCATATTTCCAAGAAAAGTTAGTGCTTGTATCGCAAGGCTAATCACCTGGACGGTTCCCAAAAACTGAATGTTCACGCACTGAAAGCCGCAACGTCATCGATCAGTAAATAAACGAGTTAACACGTAAGCTGCAGAGAGAACATACTCATAACAGGACTTGTATCAGAAATATAACTCCCATGCGTTTTCATCTCATCACCTCTAAAACATTGCAGATATAGACAATACTTCAGGCGAACGAAAGACAGATTAGATAAGTCACTTCTGAAAGAATCGTTGGTTTTCAAAACTACATTTTGGAAAAACCAATTAAAAATGCTTTCATCCCGTGTTACTTCTCTTCTAACGTTGTAGTTAATCAAGAACTTTCCCTTTGATTTATTACGACCTGTCCTATAAAGCATCGTTATCACTACAGTAAGCACATTAATATACAAGTATGGTAATATAAATAGCTCCATCTGGAAGGATAACTCCGCTGGAACTGAATGAAATAGAGAACAATCTAAACATATCACCAGTGAAATGACGCACACACAGCTGTAAATATGTACCCTCAACATCTGTGGTTAGTGATGTTGTAGTCAGAGACTGGACGTAACACCGCGAGCACCACATGGACATAAGAGCTGTTCTGTCTATGAAAACATTGACAAGACAGCAGAGCGCGTCGACGTGAAGGTAACACGTTTGGTATGAAGGTGTGTATGTCAGGTTTATGGGGATACAGAAAGAAAGGAAGAAGGACAGAAAAATGAAGGAAATAAAGAAGGGGAAAATATACGGATTTTTTTACTTGGAGATGCTAGATCTGCGTCAAGTATCAAGGCTGACTCTAGGTAAAGTGGAATCTGTAGGAGAGAGCAGGAGTGAGAGAAAGGAGAGGGCATGTTAGAAAAAGGACAGAGAGCAACAGAGAGAGAAAGAGGAGAAGAGAGGTTAAAGCTAGAGAGGTACAAGAAAAAGAGGTACATGGAAAGGGGAGGTTTGAAGAGAGCACACAAAAACGCATGTCGTTAGGAAAGATGTAAGTTACGTCATTAGATTCAGGTGAGGCAGAATACGTCAGGGATTCCAAAACTGTTGGAACACGGCATGAGTTTGTTGTCATTTATGTTGAAGGTCTGTCCATGCACAACTGTTGGAACACGGCATTAGTTTGTTGTCATGCATGAGCATTTATGTTGAAGGTCCATCCATGCAAAACTGTTGGAACACGGCATTAGTTTGTTGTCATGCATGAGCATTTATGTTGAAGGTCCATCCATCCAAAACTGTTGGAACACGGCATGAGTTTGTTGTCATTTATGTTGAAGGTCTGTCCATGCACAACTGTTGGAACACGGCATGAGTTTGTCGTCATTTATGTTGAAGGTCTGTCCATGCACAACTGTTGGAACACGGCATGAGTTTGTCGTCATTTATGTTGAAGGTCCATCCATGCAAAACTGTTGGAACACGGCATGAGTTTGTTGTCATTTATGTTGAAGGTCTATCCATGCAAAACTGTTGGAACACGGCATGAGTTTGTTGTCCATTATGTAGGTCCGTCCATGCACACAGTTGTGACCTGACTAGGGTTCATGAGGGATTTAGGAGAAGTTATGACTGGAGGAGCGCCCGTGCGCTGCCAGGGCCCGAAAGGGGAGTAAAGAATAGCGGCACTGTACCCTACCAGGCATGTTCGTAGGAGGCGAGAAAAGAGGGTTGGGCATCGGACTGGCTATCCCATACTGTAAAAAAAAAATATAAGCCGAAAAAACTTCACAAACATGAACAAGTCAAAGAGAGAAAACGTAAATCCGCCATCCAGGAAAGATAAAGGCTCTCTGTCTAAGAGACATATGACTCAAGCCGGGGAAAGCCGTCAGGAGTCTGGGTTGCCGACTCACCCTTTGTCTACCAGGAAATCCTCCAGAATTGGCACCAGGAATGTATGTACGCTAAACGAATAGGGAAAAGCTGCTCAGGTAGCAGCAGAAATGTCAAACTACAAGATAGATATTCTGGGAATGTGTGAAACAAGATGGCTAGGAACCGAAAGAATAAAACTAAATACATGAGAGATGATTTTATCATCAGGACACCAGGAACCTGGAGCACAACATAGTGAAGGGGTAGCTATAATGCTATCAAGGAATGCACAGAAGACACTAATAGAGTGGGAAGCAGTAGGGCCAAGAATAATGAGAGCAACATTTAAAACAACCAAAAACAAAATAAAATTACACATTATCCAACGCTATGCATCAACCAAAGATAAGGATGATTTAGTTAAAGATGAGTTCTATAAACAGCTACAATGTCAGATGGATGCAAGTCGAGCCAAGGATATTATAATCTTGATGGGAGACCTAAATGCTAAAGTAGGATCAGACAACAGAGGCTTCGAAGAGATTATGGGAAAACATGGACTTGGATATATAAACGAGAGTGGAGAGATATTTGTGAATTTCTGCGCCCTTAATCAAGTGAGCCTAGGAGGAACAATATTCCAACAAAAAAGAATACACAAAGCTACATGGGTGTCACCAGATCATAGAACAGAAAAACAAATTGATCACATATGTATTAATAATAAGTTTAAGTCATCCTTACAGGATGTAAAAGTATATAGAGGGGCAGATGTAGCTTCAGATCATCATCTTCTGATAGCCAATAGTTAAACTTAAACAAAAAAGATATACTACAACGAATAAGGGTAGAAAGTATTTCAATGTAGGGTTTCTGAAATAACAAGGAATTAAAGATAAATTCGCAGTCACAATATCAAATACGAAGTCCTCCAACAACTAGAAAATACAATAAATATAGAAGATCATTGGAAACAGGTAAAAGATATATGGAAAGAGACATGCGAAGAAATACTGGGGGAAAAGAGAACGCCAGAATAAGGCATGGATGACAGCAGAGACCCTGGATAAAATTAAAGAAAGAAAGACAAAGAAAGCAGACATAAATAAAAGCAAAACGAGATGTAATAAAGCCAAGACACAGGAAGCTTACACAGAGGTGAACAAAGAAGTGAGAAGATGCATTAAAAGGGATAAGAGGAAATATGTAGATGAACTAGCAGAGAAAAGAGGCAGATGAAGCAGCAAATAAAGGGAATATGAAAGAACTGTACAACAGCACAAAGAAATTAAGTGGAAAATACAAACAGATCAATGTCTTTATTAAAAATAAGAAAGGAAATATGCTTAGTAATATAAGGGAACAAATGGAGAGATGGAAAGAGCACTTTGAAGAACTTTTGAATAGACCCGGCTCAAATAATTCTGCAGATATACTACCAGCAGACGAAGAGTTACATGTTAACTATGGAAAACCAAGCAAAGAAGAAATAATGAAAGCCATCAAGTTATTAAAAAATGGTAAAGCCACAGGACCAGATGAAATTCCTTCGGAAGCCATCAAAGCAGATATTAACACCTCTACCAAAATGCTACATAATCTATTAGAATTTGGGAGAGGGAAGAAATACCTAAAGACTGGAAAGAAGGTTATATGATCAAACTACCAAAGAAAGGAAGTTTACAGGAGTGCACAAATTATAGGGGAATTATGCTACTATCAGCGCCAGGAAAAATATTAATCAGAATCATTCTGGAGAGACTAAAAGAGGCCATAGAGAAACATTTGAGAGAGGAACAAGCAGGTTTTAGGAAGAACAGATCATGTGCTGATCAAATAACTAACCTACGTATAATAGCTGAACAAAGTTTAGAACTAAAATCCCCACTTTATATTGGATTCATAGATTACGAAAAGGCATTTGATAGTTTAGACAGAAGAATGCTTTGGAAGTTGCTGAGTCATTACGGAATCCCCATGAAGTTTATCAACCTGATAAAAACAATGCATGAAGAAATGAAATGTAGTGTGGTGCATGAAGGACAGCTTACAGAAGCATTTGAAATAAGAACGGGAGTAAGGCAAGGATGCCTTCTGTCTCCATTTCTCTTTCTACTGGCCATAGATTGGGTTATGAAAATAACTCAAAACAGAAATGGAATCCACTGACCAAGCAATTTAGACATTGCTGATGACATAGCTCTCCTATCACACAGCCATCAACAGATGTAGGATGAAATGAGTATACCTGATGAGAGATCACAACAGCCGGGACTGAAGATTAATAGAGGTAAGACCAACATTATGAGAATTAATGCAGTTGGCAATAACCAAATAAAACTAGGAGAAATACCTTTACTAGACGTACAATCTTACATATATCTGGAAGGTAATATAGATAAAGAGGGAGGAACAGAAAATGATACCAAAATAAGGATATCAAAAGCAAGAGGAGCTTTCATTGCACTGGGAAACATGGAAATCCAAAGAAATTAGGTTAAATACAAAAATAAAAATGTTCAACTCAAATGTTAAGTTAGTCCTATTATATGGCTGTGAAACATGGAGAACAACAAAATTGACAATCATGAAGATACAGACTTTCATTAATGGATGCTTACGCAGAATAAAAGGATGGAAATGGCAGGACAAAATCACTAACATAGAATTATGGAATGTACCAGTCAAATACCAGTGGATAAAGATCTACAGCGAAGACAATGGTGCTGGATAGGACACATACTGCGGAAGCCAACTGAGAGTATTACACAACAGGCCCGTTTTTGGAATCCTCAGGAGAAAAGACAAAGTGGAAGACCAAATAATATATGGAGAAGACAGATAGAACCAGAGATGAAGATGATGGGGAAGACATGGAATGATCTTAAAAGAATAGCAAAAAAACAGAACGACCTGGAATATGTTTATTGACGACCTATGCTCCACAGGGAGCTAAAAAGGTAGAAGAAGAAAAAAGATGACTGGAGAAGAATGAGAGAACAGTTGGGGAATTTGGGATTTAGGAGAAGTTATGACTGGAGGAGAATGTGACAATAGTTGGGAAATTTGGGATTTAGGAGAAGTCATGACTGGAGGAGAATGTGAGAATAGCTGAGGAATTAGGGATTTAAGAGAAGTTATGACTGGAGAGTAGTATACAAGGGTCCAACTGATAATCATTTGGCCCGTAAATTAACAAAGATATATAGTAGGTGCGCGGCGCACCTAATGTATCGTAGGTGCAGGGGGAGTTAACCATGCCATTGCGTGTCAGGATGTTGACCTCTAGTCCCAGTGACACCGGAAGTGCCCTGTTTATGTCTGGTGTGGGCTGACTTTGGAGTTCTTTATATACTTGATCGTTAGTGATAGGTTAGTAGATTATACAACATCAATGAAAAACGTTCAATATAAAACAGAAGACAAAGATATATTTTATTCTTTTATTATCTCAATAGGTGTATAACATACAGTGGATATTATATCATTACAAAAATATTCAGTACACTGAGTAAATATATAGTACAAGGATAACATTTATTTATAGATAGGTAGTTGGGTGTCTGCTTAGCTATGTGGCGTCGATGAATCATAAGGGGTGAAACTGTTAGAGATTGCGGGGCAGTCCATGGTGGTAGTGTAAAGAGTTAAATATCTAGAGGTGTAGTCGAGACGTTATCATCAGCTACCTTTCTTTTTATATAGAAATAGGAAAGAGCATTTCTTGTTTGACTATAGGAAAATATGGAATTATTTAAGACTTTGAAACCTACATTTTTTCCACCCTTGGCCTTTTGCGTGGCGAGAACCTCTAAAAACATATCTTTATCTAATTTGTTGTGTTGCTTGCTTAGCCCTTTACAACTGATTTTATCGTAATCCCCACTACAATGGTATGTCTTACTACATAAGCTAACAAGAGCTGTCCCTTCGTACTCTAGTTTAAAAAGCCCGGGCGTTCGTTTGGTGTACGCTTTAACACCCTTACAGTTTATACAGTCTGTCTTGCTAGTATGTTCATCGCAGCGATGGGTGTACGGAGGTCGTCTAGTGTGTCATATTGGGTGTATAGAGGGCGTTTAGTGTGTCATGATGGTTGTATAGGGGTCGTCTAGTGTGTCATGATGGTTGTATAGGGGTCGTCTAGTGTGCCGTGATGGGTGTACGGAGGTCGTCTAGTGTGTCATATTGGGTGTATAGAGG
Organism: Megaustenia siamemsis; assembly: GCA_032433765.1. Classification (NCBI taxonomy): domain Eukaryota; kingdom Metazoa; phylum Mollusca; class Gastropoda; order Stylommatophora; family Ariophantidae; genus Megaustenia; species Megaustenia siamemsis. The sequence goes on along the minus strand of JAVIAB010000059.1, from coordinate 6,205,216 downwards.
GCGTTTAGTGTGTCATGATGGTTGTATAGGGGTCGTCTAGTGTGTCATGATGGTTGTATAGGGGTCGTCTAGTGTGCCGTGATGGATCAATGGAGGTCGGCTAGTATGTCGTGATGGGTGTACGGAGGTCGTCTAGTGTGTCATATTCGGTGTATAGAGGGCGTTTAGTGTGCCATGATGGTTGTATAGGGGTCGTCTAGTGTGTCATGATGGTTGTATAGGGGTCGTCTAGTGTGTCATGATGGTTGTATAGGGGTCGTCTAGTGTGCCATGATGGTTGTATAGGGGTCGTCTAGTGTGTCATGATGGTTGTATAGGGGTCGTCTAGTGTGTCATGATGGTTGTATAGGGGTCGTCTAGTGTGTCATGATGGTTGTATAGGGGTCGTCTAGTGTGTCATGATGGTTGTATAGGGGTCGTCTAGTGTGCCATGATGGGTGCATGGAGGTCGGCTAGTATGTCGTGATGGGTGTACGGAGGTCGTCTAGTGGGGTATGATGGTTGTATGGAGGTCGTCTAGTGTGTCATATTGGATGTATAGAGGGCGTCTAGTGAGTCATGATGGGTGTATGTAGGTCGTTTAGTGTATCGTGATGGGTGTATGGAGATCGTCTACTGTGTCGTGAGGAGTGTATGGGGGTCATCTGGTGTGGTATGTGGGGTGTATGGAGGTCATCTAGTGTGATATAAGGCTGTATGCCGGGCGTCTAGTGTGGCATGAGGGTTGTATGGCGGTCACCTAGTGTGGCATGAGGGCTGTATGGCGGTTGTCTGGTATATCATACTTTAATCAACCAATAAGAAAAATGAAGGAACATTACATTCAACATTACTTATCTTAACTACTTTACATCAATACAGTTGAATAACGTGTTATCGTTAAGTCTTACCATACTTTAAGAGAAAACATTCAAACTTACAGTATAAAATATAGTCTCAATCATCTACACTGAATATAACCTATTATCGATAACCCTTAACATACTTTAAGAGAAAACAAGCCAACTTACTGTGCAAAAATCCGCTAGTGTGAACAGTAACTTTCCTTGAATCAACCAAACTTATAACGCCGTCTAGTTTAAATATAACCTGGTAAGAAATGAATAAATTAGCCAATCAGCGAGTGACTATGCCAACATCGCTTGATATCGGGATTAACCAATCAGAAAAGAGTATTAACATAGGAGGCGGGGCGAAGAAATGGCTGACAGGTGGATTAACCAATCAGAAAAGCGCGTTAGCCCAAGCGTAGGTAGTGGCTGTCGGGTCAGCAGTGGGGGAAAAAGGCGGGGTGGTGGGTTACTTGAACTCGTTTTGACCCCTGAGGCAATTCCAGAAGAGTTCTATGACCTCATTTTGACCGCTGAAGGCTTTAATACCAATGTTTCCCACTTCAACGAACGACATACATCATTAAAGGTGATTACTTCAGCTCTTAGACTTTGGAGTTCCATATCTTTATCACTTCAACGAATGACAGACAACAGTAAAGATGATCATTTCAGGTAAGAAAACTTAGTTTCAAACCCTAAAATTTTGGTTCATACTCACAAAGTTGAACACAAACTCTACAAATTTAGGCCCAAAGTTGTAATTGTTAGACACGAAAGTCGTAAATGTTATATGCAAAGTCCAAAAGTTTGTCAAAAAGACAACCCAAACTCAAAATAGTTAGATGCAAAGCTCAAAAATGTATATGCAAAGTCCAAAAAGTTACTCCAAAAGACAACTAATATAACACTTAACCCCAAAATTTCGTTTCATAACCAAAAAGTTGAACTCAAAACCCTAAAAATTTAGTCCCAAAGTGATACTAGTTCGACACAAAAGTCGTAAATGTTATATACAAAGTCTAAAAGTTTGTCAAAAAGACAACCCAAACTCAAAATAGTTAGACACAAAACCCAACAATTTATAGGCAAAGTCCAAAAAGTTACTCCAAAAGACAACTAATGTAATACTTAATCCCAAAATTTCGGCTCATATGCACAAAGTTGAACACGAACTCTACAAATTTAGTCCCAAAGTCGTAATTGTTAGACACGAAAGTCGTAAATGTTATATTCAAATCCAAAAGTTTGTTAAAAAGACAACCCAAACTCAAAATAGTTAGACACAAAACCCAACAATTTATAGGTAAAGTCCAAAAAGTTACTCCAAAAGATAACTAATGTAACACTTAACCCCAAAATTTCGTCTCATAACCAAACAGTTGAACTCAAAACCCTAAAAATTTAGTCCCAAAGTGATACTAGTTCGACACAAAAGTCGTAAATATTATATACAAAGTCCAAAAGTTTGTCAAAAAGACAACCCAAACTCAGAATAGTTAGACACAAAACCCAACAATTTATAGGCAAAGTCCAAAAAGTTACTCCAAAAGACAACTAATGTAACACTTAACCCCAAAATTTCGTCTCATAACCAAAAAGTTGAACGCAAAACCCTACAAATTTTGTCTCAAAGTGATACTAGTTCGACACAAAAGTCGTAAATGTTATATTCAAAGGCCAAAACTTTGTCAAAAAGACAACCCAAACTCAGAATAGTTAGACACGAAAGTCATAAATGTTATATGCAAAGTCCAAAATTTTGTCAAAAAGACAACCCAAACTCAGAATATTTAGACACAAAAGACCAAATAGTTACATTCAAAGTCCAAAAGTTTGTCAAAAAGACAACCTTAACTCAAAATAGTTAGACACAAAACCCAACGATTTATATGCAAAGTCCAAAAAGTTACTCCAAAAGACAACTAATATAACAACAAGCCCTAAAATTTCGTCTCATAACCAAAAAGTTGAACTCAAAACCCTAAAAAGTGTCCACTTATCAACCAAAGTCTTTAATACAGCTGAGAAAACCCTAATAAATAATTACAATTTACTAAAAATGTTGCACTTGATGATAGTTGCGACTGTGTCTAAATCATTATTGAAAATATTCATAGAACTCTAGTAAAAGCCAAACACACTAAAACACCACATTGAAAGAATGAACTTAAAGTTCACGCCCCTGTCACAACTCTGCTAAGAAAAGTACTGCAAAGCATGAAAGTTATGTCCCCTGCTATAACTCTACTAAACGAAAGTATTACCAAACACGTAGGTTACACTCCTACCATAACCCACTAAGAAAAAACAAGATTTTTCTTAAAATACCACATTTATGATTGTTACGCCCCTTGTCCCTTTATGAGGGGCCGCCCATGAAACTGTTACAAATAGTAAATTTAACCTAGTGGCATACCCCAGATGTTATATTAGACATCCCCATAGCAAAAATTTACTTAAAAGTCACTTTTATGGTGGTTACGCCCCTTGACCCTTTATGAGGGGACGCCCATGAAACTGTTAGAAATAGTAAATTTACACTCTAGGGTTACTCCAAACTTTACATTAGACACCCCCATAGCAAAAATTTGCTTAAAAGTCACTTTTATGGTTGTTACTCCCCTTGAACCTTTATGAGGGGACGCCCATGAAACTGTTAAAAATAGTAAATTTAACCTAGTGGCATACCCCAGATGTTATATTAAGCATCCCCATAGCAAAATTTTACTAAAAAACCACTTTTATGAGTGTTGCCCCCTTGCTCATTTTTGGCGGTTACGCCCATGAAACTATTAGAAATAGTAAATTTACACTCTAGGGTTACTCCAAACTTTACATTAGACACCCCCATAGCAAAAATTTGCTTAAAAGTCACTTTTATGGTTCTTACTCCCCTTGAGCCTTTATGAGGGGACGCCCATGAAACTGTTAAAAATAGTAAATTTAACCTCTAGGCTTACCCCAAACTTTATATTTAGCATCCCCGTATCAAGAAGTTACATAAAAACAACTTTTGAAATTACTACCCCTGTACCCATTTTTGGCGGTTACGCCCATGAAACTGTTAAAAATAGTCAATTTAACATCTAGACATACCCCAAACTTTATAATAAACATCCCCGTATCAAGAATTTACATAAAAACAACTTTTGAAATTACTACCCCTGTACCCATTTTTGGCGGTTACGCCCCTGAAACTGTTAAAAATAGTAAATTTAACATATAGACATACCCCAAACTTTATATTAAGCATCTCCGTATCAAGAATTTACATAAAAACAACTTTTGAAATTACTACCCCTGTACCCATTTTTGGCGGTAACGCCCATGAAACTGTTAAAAATAGTCAATTTAACATCTAGACATACCACAAACTTTATATTAAGCATCCCCGTATCAAGAATTTCCATAAAAACAACTTTTGAAATTACTACCCCTGTACCCATTTTTGACGGTTACGCCCATGAAACTGTTAAAAATAGTCAATTTAACATCTAGACATACTCCAAACTTCATTTTAGTCATCCCCATATCAAGAATTTACATAAAAACAACTTTTAAAATTACTACCCCTGTACCCATTTTTGGCGGTTACGCCCATGAAATCGATAAAAAAATTGAAGTTTAACCTATTGGCATACATCAAACATAATATGTGACACGCCCATGTATCAAATTTGCCTAAAAAATCAACCAAAAATTAGTAGTATACAATGTCAATTAGGATTAGACTCTCATATAAGAAAAAAATGAAGACTCTCATATAAGGAAAAACCGCACCAAAAAATGTGCGGCCATGTACGGGTAGACTAATTATATAAGGATTTATGTGCGTTTCGACGCCTTCACAACACCACGAGAGGTCAACGAGAGGTCACCGGAACAAAAATGGGCGGGTAGACTCTCATATAAGAAAAAATGAAGACTCTCATATAAGGAAAAACCGCACCAAAAAATGTGCGTTGATGTGCGTGTAGAGTATTTATATAAGGATTTATGCGCGTTTGAACGCACTTTTGGGGTCCCTAATTGACATTGTATACTACTAATTTTTGGTTGATTTTTTAGACAAATTTGATACATGGGCGTGTCACATATTATGTTTGATGTATGCCAATAGGTTAAACTTCAATTTTTTTTATCGATTTCATGGGCGTAACCGCCAAAAATGGGTACAGGGGTAGTAATTTTAAAAGTTGTTTTTATGTAAATTCTTGATATGGGGATGACTAAAATGAAGTTTGGAGTATGTCTAGATGTTAAATTGACTATTTTTAACAGTTTCATGGGCGTAACCGTCAAAAATGGGTACAGGGGTAGTAATTTCAAAAGTTGTTTTTATGGAAATTCTTGATACGGGGATGCTTAATATAAAGTTTGTGGTATGTCTAGATGTTAAATTGACTATTTTTAACAGTTTCATGGGCGTTACCGCCAAAAATGGGTACAGGGGTAGTAATTTCAAAAGTTGTTTTTATGTAAATTCTTGATACGGAGATGCTTAATATAAAGTTTGGGGTATGTCTATATGTTAAATTTACTATTTTTAACAGTTTCAGGGGCGTAACCGCCAAAAATGGGTACAGGGGTAGTAATTTCAAAAGTTGTTTTTATGTAAATTCTTGATACGGGGATTTTAAATAAAGTTTGGGTATGTCTAGATGTTAAATTGACTATTTTTAACAGTTTCATGGGCGTAACCGCCAAAAATGGGTACAGGGGTAGTAATTTCAAAAGTTGTTTTTATGTAACTTCTTGATACGGGGATGCTAAATATAAAGTTTGGGGTAAGCCTAGAGGTTAAATTTACTATTTTTAACAGTTTCATGGGCGTCCCCTCATAAAGGCTCAAGGGGAGTAAGAACCATAAAAGTGACTTTTAAGCAAATTTTTGCTATGGGGGTGTCTAATGTAAAGTTTGGAGTAACCCTAGAGTGTAAATTTACTATTTCTAATAGTTTCATGGGCGTAACCGCCAAAAATGAGCAAGGGGGCAACACTCATAAAAGTGGTTTTTTAGTAAAATTTTGCTATGGGGATGCTTAATATAACATCTGGGGTATGCCACTAGGTTAAATTTACTATTTTTAACAGTTTCATGGGCGTCCCCTCATAAAGGTTCAAGGGGAGTAACAACCATAAAAGTGACTTTTAAGCAAATTTTTGCTATGGGGGTGTCTAATGTAAAGTTTGGAGTAACCCTAGAGTGTAAATTTACTATTTCTAACAGTTTCATGGGCGTCCCCTCATAAAGGGTCAAGGGGCGTAACCACCATAAAAGTGACTTTTAAGTAAATTTTTGCTATGGGGATGTCTAATATAACATCTGGGGTATGCCACTAGGTTAAATTTACTATTTGTAACAGTTTCATGGGCGGCCCCTCATAAAGGGACAAGGGGCGTAACAATCATAAATGTGGTATTTTAAGAAAAATCTTGTTTTTTCTTAGTGGGTTATGGTAGGAGTGTAACCTACGTGTTTGGTAATACTTTCGTTTAGTAGAGTTATAGCAGGGGACATAACTTTCATGCTTTGCAGTACTTTTCTTAGCAGAGTTGTGACAGGGGCGTGAACTTTAAGTTCATTCTTTCAATGTGGTGTTTTAGTGTGTTTGGCTTTTACTAGAGTTCTATGAATATTTTCAATAATGATTTAGACACAGTCGCAACTATCATCAAGTGCAACATTTTTAGTAAATTGTAATTATTTATTAGGGTTTTCTCAGCTGTATTAAAGACTTTGGTTGATAAGTGGACACTTTTTAGGGTTTTGAGTTCAACTTTTTGGTTATGAGACGAAATTTTAGGGCTTGTTGTTATATTAGTTGTCTTTTGGAGTAACTTTTTGGACTTTGCATATAAATCGTTGGGTTTTGTGTCTAACTATTTTGAGTTAAGGTTGTCTTTTTGACAAACTTTTGGACTTTGAATGTAACTATTTGGTCTTTTGTGTCTAAATATTCTGAGTTTGGGTTGTCTTTTTGACAAAATTTTGGACTTTGCATATAACATTTATGACTTTCGTGTCTAACTATTCTGAGTTTGGGTTGTCTTTTTGACAAAGTTTTGGCCTTTGAATATAACATTTACGACTTTTGTGTCGAACTAGTATCACTTTGAGACAAAATTTGTAGGGTTTTGCGTTCAACTTTTTGGTTATGAGACGAAATTTTGGGGTTAAGTGTTACATTAGTTGTCTTTTGGAGTAACTTTTTGGACTTTGCCTATAAATTGTTGGGTTTTGTGTCTAACTATTCTGAGTTTGGGTTGTCTTTTTGACAAACTTTTGGACTTTGTATATAATATTTACGACTTTTGTGTCGAACTAGTATCACTTTGGGACTAAATTTTTAGGGTTTTGAGTTCAACTGTTTGGTTATGAGACGAAATTTTGGGGTTAAGTGTTACATTAGTTATCTTTTGGAGTAACTTTTTGGACTTTACCTATAAATTGTTGGGTTTTGTGTCTAACTATTTTGAGTTTGGGTTGTCTTTTTAACAAACTTTTGGATTTGAATATAACATTTACGACTTTCGTGTCTAACAATTACGACTTTGGGACTAAATTTGTAGAGTTCGTGTTCAACTTTGTGCATATGAGCCGAAATTTTGGGATTAAGTATTACATTAGTTGTCTTTTGGAGTAACTTTTTGGACTTTGCCTATAAATTGTTGGGTTTTGTGTCTAACTATTTTGAGTTTGGGTTGTCTTTTTGACAAACTTTTAGACTTTGTATATAACATTTACGACTTTTGTGTCGAACTAGTATCACTTTGGGACTAAATTTTTAGGGTTTTGAGTTCAACTTTTTGGTTATGAAACGAAATTTTGGGGTTAAGTGTTATATTAGTTGTCTTTTGGAGTAACTTTTTGGACTTTGCATATACATTTTTGAGCTTTGCATCTAACTATTTTGAGTTTGGGTTGTCTTTTTGACAAACTTTTGGACTTTGCATATAACATTTACGACTTTCGTGTCTAACAATTACAACTTTGGGCCTAAATTTGTAGAGTTTGTGTTCAACTTTGTGAGTATGAACCAAAATTTTAGGGTTTGAAACTAAGTTTTCTTACCTGAAATGATCATCTTTACTGTTGTCTGTCATTCGTTGAAGTGATAAAGATATGGAACTCCAAAGTCTAAGAGCTGAAGTAATCACCTTTAATGATGTATGTCGTTCGTTGAAGTGGGAAACATTGGTATTAAAGCCTTCAGCGGTCAAAATGAGGTCATAGAACTCTTCTGGAATTGCCTCAGGGGTCAAAACGAGTTCAAGTAACCCACCACCCCGCCTTTTTCCCCCACTGCTGACCCGACAGCCACTACCTACGCTTGGGCTAACGCGCTTTTCTGATTGGTTAATCCACCTGTCAGCCATTTCTTCGCCCCGCCTCCTATGTTAATACTCTTTTCTGATTGGTTAATCCCGATATCAAGCGATGTTGGCATAGTCACTCGCTGATTGGCTAATTTATTCATTTCTTACCAGGTTATATTTAAACTAGACGGCGTTATAAGTTTGGTTGATTCAAGGAAAGTTACTGTTCACACTAGCGGATTTTTGCACAGTAAGTTGGCTTGTTTTCTCTTAAAGTATGTTAAGGGTTATCGATAATAGGTTATATTCAGTGTAGATGATTGAGACTATATTTTATACTGTAAGTTTGAATGTTTTCTCTTAAAGTATGGTAAGACTTAACGATAACACGTTATTCAACTGTATTGATGTAAAGTAGTTAAGATAAGTAATGTTGAATGTAATGTTCCTTCATTTTTCTTATTGGTTGATTAAAGTATGATATACCAGACAACCGCCATACAGCCCTCATGCCACACTAGGTGACCGCCATACAACCCTCATGCCACACTAGACGCCCGGCATACAGCCTTATATCACACTAGATGACCTCCATACACCCCACATACCACACCAGATGACCCCCATACACTCCTCACGACACAGTAGACGATCTCCATACACCCATCACGATACACTAAACGACCTACATACACCCATCATGACTCACTAGACGCCCTCTATACATCCAATATGACACACTAGACGACCTCCATACAACCATCATACCCCACTAGACGACCTCCGTACACCCATCACGACATACTAGCCGACCTCCATGCACCCATCATGGCACACTAGACGACCCCTATACAACCATCGTGACACACTAGACGACCCCTATACAACCATCATGACACACTAGACGACCCCTATACAACCATCATGACACACTAGACGACCCCTATACAACCATCATGACACACTAGACGACCCCTATACAACCATCATGGCACACTAGACGACCCCTATACAACCATCATGACACACTAGACGACCCCTATACAACCATCATGACACACTAGACGACCCCTATACAACCATCATGGCACACTAAACGCCCTCTATACACCGAATATGACACACTAGACGACCTCCGTACACCCATCACGACATACTAGCCGACCTCCATTGATCCATCACGGCACACTAGACGACCCCTATACAACCATCATGACACACTAGACGACCCCTATACAACCATCATGACACACTAAACGCCCTCTATACACCCAATATGACACACTAGACGACCTCCGTACACCCATCACGGCACACTAGACGACCCCTATACAACCATCATGACACACTAGACGACCCCTATACAACCATCATGACACACTAAACGCCCTCTATACACCCAATATGACACACTAGACGACCTCCGTACACCCATCGCTGCGATGAACATACTAGCAAGACAGACTGTATAAACTGTAAGGGTGTTAAAGCGTACACCAAACGAACGCCCGGGCTTTTTAAACTAGAGTACGAAGGGACAGCTCTTGTTAGCTTATGTAGTAAGACATACCATTGTAGTGGGGATTACGATAAAATCAGTTGTAAAGGGCTAAGCAAGCAACACAACAAATTAGATAAAGATATGTTTTTAGAGGTTCTCGCCACGCAAAAGGCCAAGGGTGGAAAAAATGTAGGTTTCAAAGTCTTAAATAATTCCATATTTTCCTATAGTCAAACAAGAAATGCTCTTTCCTATTTCTATATAAAAAGAAAGGTAGCTGATGATAACGTCTCGACTACACCTCTAGATATTTAACTCTTTACACTACCACCATGGACTGCCCCGCAATCTCTAACAGTTTCACCCCTTATGATTCATCGACGCCACATAGCTAAGCAGACACCCAACTACCTATCTATAAATAAATGTTATCCTTGTACTATATATTTACTCAGTGTACTGAATATTTTTGTAATGATATAATATCCACTGTATGTTATACACCTATTGAGATAATAAAAGAATAAAATATATCTTTGTCTTCTGTTTTATATTGAACGTTTTTCATTGATGTTGTATAATCTACTAACCTATCACTAACGATCAAGTATATAAAGAACTCCAAAGTCAGCCCACACCAGACATAAACAGGGCACTTCCGGTGTCACTGGGACTAGAGGTCAACATCCTGACACGCAATGGCATGGTTAACTCCCCCTGCACCTACGATACATTAGGTGCGCCGCGCACCTACTATATATCTTTGTTAATTTACGGGCCAAATGATAATCAGTTGGACCCTTGTATACTACTCTGGAGGAGAATGTGAGAATAGCTGAGGAATTAGGGATTTAGGAGAAGTTATGACTGGAGGAGAATGTGAGAATAGTTGGGCAATTTGGGATTTAGGAGAAGTTATGACTGGAGCAGAATGTGAGAATAGTTGGGGAATTAGGGATTTAGGAGAAGTTATGACTGGAGGAGAATGTGAGAATTGTAAAGGAAAGATTAAATGAAAGCTCATGAATTATGCAAGCGTCGGATGGAGTTAGCCGTCAGCACACGCCTGATATACACGTTTCCTGGAGGCGTATGGCTGCCTACACAAACTGGCGTGTGACGTGATCAAGAAAAAGAGAACATGACACTACCGTAATAATCGATGTTATCTTAACGCCAAGTGACGCTGATATTTACCATTGTTCGGGCGAATGGGTGGTCTAGAGGTATGATGTCAGCTTTAGAATAGGAAGTATTCGGGTTCAAAGCCCACCAGAAGGGGTGGTAATTTTTCAAAAATGAGAAAAATAATTTGTGCTTTCTTTATGACATTACCTCCCCTGATATCTTGGGTAGTGAGATCCGATGTCGAGCCCTCTCGGATAACGGCAATAAATAGGAGGTCCCGTGTGCACTCGCGCACGTTAAAGATCCATTGGCAGTTAAAATCGAATAGAGTAAGCCATAAGTATGGTCGCTGCCCGGGGAAAGTTCTCAGCAAAAACCTGGCACACAGAGAATCCCAGGCACGGAGTTCGTGCACGTTGGCCAGGATTCTCCTTGAATTTACTCCAGATTCGTCAAACCTAAATGCGGATTTGCGTTATTAAGGGTAGTGGTGGGCAGACCAGAATATTTTTATTTAAGGGGTGAATCACCACCACCGTGGCAGATCGGTTGGAGATCGTGGCGTTCCACAAGTCTTTACCCCTGGGAAGATTGAGGGACGAAGAGATAGAGGGAAGAAAAGAGAAAAGATAACAGACAGCTTAAGAGAATGGCTTGGCGCAAGGTCAACAACAGAAATGATAAATAATTGTCGAGATCGAAAGTTGTGGAGAGACATGATCACCTACGCCAGTAGGCATGGTACTTGATGATGATAACATACAATGGTTGTAAATTATATGGCACTATACCAGTTAGGCAGTAAAGTCCAAATTACTGAAGACATGTATCTTCCTGAAAGCAATATACGGTTGTAAATCATGGACAATCACGCAAACAACAAGGAAGAAAATAGATTCATTGGAAACAAAATACTTCAAATCCTTAAGATACCTTGAATAATGAGAAGGGGCACTGAAGAAATATTGACAGAGCAATGAAGAAATACTGAAAGAGCAATGAAGACACATTGGAAGAGCAATGAAGAAATCCTGAAAGAGCAATGGAGACATATTGACAGAGCTATGAAGACACATTGACAGAGCAATGAAGACATATAGTAAGAGCAATTAAGGCATTTATAAAGAGCAATGAAGACACAATGACAGATTTAAACATTAGAAAATAATTGGTAGGTTTCGTAGAGACAGAGGATATTAAAATACTAAGGCCACGTCAAAAAAACACAGCTGGCTGGAAAGAATAATAATGGAATGAGTGGTTCATGGGTTATACAACAGGGGCAGAATAGGAGGAAGAAGGTTTCAAGACATCAAGCAGACCGTGAACATAACATAATAAGTGGGAGATCTGACTAGAGACAGATATTCTTTCAGACGGGCTGCGGCGAATGCAACGTTCTGTGGGAGATCTGGCTAGAGGTTCTTTCGGACGGGCTGTGGTGAATGTAATGTTCTGTGGGAGATGTGGCTAGAGACAGATATTCTTTCGGACAGGCTGTGGTGAATGTAATGTTCTGTGGGAGATGTGGCTAGAGACAGATATGCTTTCGGACGGGCCGTGGTGAATGTAATGTTCTGTGGGAGATGTGGCTAGAGACAGATATTCTTTCGGACCGGCTGTGGTGAATGTAATGTTCTGTGGGAGATCTGGCTAGACAGAAATTGTTTCGGACGGGCTGTGGTGAATGTAACGTTCTATGGGAGATGTGGCTAGAGACAAATTGTTTCGGACGGGCTGTGGTGAATGTAACGTTCTGCAACGTACATGCCACCTGATGATGATGATGGTAACTTTAAAATGTTCTCATCGGCGTTCATCCGTTAAGTGGGCTTGGATATGTTGTGTCGCTAGTTCAAGCAAAATAGCGACATCAGCGCCGTCCAGCCCACACACCGCCCTTCGACATGGATAGACATTTGCATAACAATACATGAACGGCAAAGAGCATTTTTGGTACTCCTAATTTCGATTTTTTAACTGGCAAGGGTTCTTTAACGTGTGCAGGTGCACGCGGGACTTCCTATTTTTCGTAGTTATCCGAGAGGGCTAAACATCTCACTACCCAGAGAGGTCTAAACATCTCACTACCCAGAGAGGTCTAAACATCTCACTACCCAGAGAGGTCTAAACATCTCACTACCCAGAGAGGGCTAAACATCTCACTACCCAGAGAGGTCTACACATCTCACTACCCAGAGAGGGCTAAACATCTCACTACCCAGAGAGGTCTAACCATCTCACTACCCAGAGAGGGCTAAACATCTCACTACCCAGAGAGGTCTAAACATCTCACTACCCAGAGAGGGCTAAACATCTCACTACCCAGAGAGGTCTAAACATCTCACTACCCAGAGAGGGCTAAACATCTCACTACCCAGAGAGGGCTAAACATCTCACTACCCAGAGAGGGTTAAACATCTCACTACCCAGAGAGGGCTAAACATCTCACTACCCAGAGAGGGCTAAACATCTCACTACCCAGATACTGGGGGAGGGGTTAAAGCTATGAAGAAACCAGGGAGTTAATGTGATGAAACCAGGAAATCAATGTAAAGAAACCAGGAAATCAATGTGAAGAAACCAGGAAATCAATGTGAAGAAACCAGGGAGTTAGTGTGAAGAAACCAGGGAATCAATGTAAAGAAACCAGGGAATCAATGTAAAGAAACCAGAGTGTCAATGTAAATAAACCAGGGTGTCAATGTAAAGAAACCAGGGTGTCAATGTAAAGAAACCAGGGAGTCAATGTGAAGAAACCAGGGAGTCAATGTGAAGAAACCAGGGTGTCAATGTAAAGAAACCAGGGAATCAATGTAAAGAAACCAGGGAATCAATGTAAAGAAACCAGGGTGTCAATGTAAAGAAACCAGGGTGTCAATGTAAAGAAACCAGGGTGTCAATGTAAAGAAACCAGGGAGTCAATGTGAAGAAACCAGGGAGTCAATGTGAAGAAAATCCCCGCAGGTTGAGGAGAGATTTGAACCCGGCATATTCGTGTCGAGAAGCCATTGTCTTACCTCTAGATCACCCCATAAAGAAAACAAAAAAAACAGCGTGTGCAACAGTTATAACGTCATACGATGGAAGAGTCTACCAAGAAACGAGGGGACACTTCAAAAATGTGCTGATTTACCTGCCCAACCTGTAGTACCTAGATGTCCGCTGCGATATAGGAGGAATCCAAAACAGGTCTGTTGTGAGCTGATGATTTGAATGACCTGGTACAGGCACGGGCATGCGCTGCTCATTGCTGCAGCTATTGCGCACAGGCTGATGGTGAAGACAGGTCCTTCCAACTGGTGACTCAGAATGTTCTAATTGTTGACTCAGAATGTTCTAACTGTTGTCTCTGGATGTTCTAACTGGTAACTGAATAGTCCAAATGTTGAATCAGAATGTACTAACCGGTGACTCAAAATGTTCTAACTGGTAACTCAGAATGTTCTAACTAGTGACTGTCAATATTTTAACTGCTGATAAAGAACGTTCACACGAGTGATATGTTATAACTATTGACTTACAATGTTCTAACTGGTGACTCATTCTAACCACTGACTCTGAATGTTCTAACTGGTGATTCTGAATCTTCTGTTTACTCCGAATATTCTAACCAATGACTTATAATGTTGTACCTGGTGTCTCAGAATGTTTTAACTGGCGACTCTGAATGTTCTAACTGGTGACTATGAATGTTCTAACTGGTGACTAATAATGTTCTATTTGATGACTATGAATGTTCCAACTGGTGACTGCCAATATTCTAACAGGTGACTATGAATGTTCTAACTGGTGACTCAATATTCTAACTGATCACTATGCATGTTCGAACTGGTGACTAAGAATGTTCTAACTGGTGACTGTCAACATTCTAACTGGTGACTATGAATGTTCTAATTGGTGACTACCAATATTCTAACTGGTGACTATGAATGTTCTAACTGGTGTCTCAGAATGTTTTAACTGGTGACTAAGAATGTTCTAACTGGTGAAAAAAAACTCTAAAGCTTCGCGAGATTGGCTTTCGAGATTGAAATCATCAGCCAGTTCCAGATAATAACACGAAAAGACCACGAAACTCTACTCATTCATGTATGAACCCCATCAAGGCCAGCTCCTTGTCGTGGAGATGGGGCTGTCACCAGGGACTGAAAACCAAGACTGGACAGGCCTTCCTACACCCGAGCAAGACCACAGACTGCTCTAGCAAGTTTAAGTGCTGAAGTTGGAGGCAACCAGCCAAAAGGCGCACTACAACAATCAGGATGCCACACACTCTCGCCAATACGCTGCGATTCATGTACATATTTTTTTTTAAAACAGAGATGGTATAAGGTAATCACTAACTCCTGTCACAGCGATAAACATAACAGAGCTTGTATACGGTAATCACTAACTCCTGTCACAGCGGTAAACATAATAGAGATGGTATAAGGTAATCACTAACTCCTGTCACAGCGATAAACATAACAGAGATGGTATAAGGTAATCACTAACTCCTGTCACAGCGATAAACATAAGAGAGATGGTATAAGGTAATCACTAACTCCTGTCACAGCGATAAACATAACAGAGATGGTATAAGGTAATCACTAACTCCTGTCACAGCGATAAACATAACAGGGATGGTTTAAGGTAATCACTGACTCCTGTCACAGCGATAAACATAACAGAGATGGTTTAAGGTAATCACTGACTCCTGTCACAGCGATAAACATAACATAGATGGTATAAGGTAATCACTGACTCCTGTCACAGCGATAAACATAACAGAGATGGTATAAGGTAATCACTGACTACTGTCATAGTGGTAAACATAACACAGATATTCTAAGGTAATCACTAACTCTCGTCACACAGTAAACATAGCAACAGAGATGGTCTAAGGTAATCATTAACTCTCGTCACACGGTAAACATAACATCAGAGGTATTTAAGGTGAATCGCTTAACGATTAACAAAGAACAGACGTTTGAATAGGATCACATAATTCCCAAATGGCACCTTGACAAATGTAAGAATGTGGATGTAAGACGCTGACACGACATGAAAACCTGCAGCCAGATGTACTAGAAGATGGGTGTCGGGTATTTCAACACTACAGTGGTGTGCCTACGCGATGGAAGCACGTCGCAGATAAAAATGGCTGATTTATGACAACAGGGACAAGCAGCAGACATAATCTGGAACGTGGCTGTGTTTGTGCTGTCCGTTCAGTGGCACTCAGTCGATGTGTCACCAGGCCAACCAATGTGAGATGCCGCCAGATCATGGCAAACCAGGAGAAGAGGTTGTAAGCGAAATGTCACTCCGACGTAGAGATACTGTTAGCGAAATGTCACTCCAACGTAGAGGTACTGTTAGAGAAATGTCACTCCAACTTAGAGGTACTGTTAGAGAAATGTCACTCCGACGTAGAGGTACTGTTAGCGAAATGTCACTCCAACGTAGAGGTACTGTTAGCGAAATGTCACTCCAACTTAGAGGTACTGTTAGAGAAATGTCACTCCAACTTAGAGGTACTGTTAGAGAAATGTCACTCCGACGTAGAGATACTGTTAGCGAAATGTCACTCCAACGTAGAGGTACTGTTAGAGAAATGTCACTCCGACGTAGAGATACTGTTAGCGAAATGTCACTCCAACGTAGAGGTACTGTTAGCGAAATGTCACTCCAACGTAGAGGTACTGTTAGCGAAATGTCACTCCGACGTAGAGGTACTGTTAGCGAAATGTCATTTCGAGGTAGAGGTGCTGTTAGCGAAATGTCACTCCGACATAGAGGTACTGTTAGCAAAACGTCACTTCGAGGAATAGGTACTGTTAGCGAAATGTCATCCCGACGTAGAGGTACTGTTAGCGAAATATCACTTCTACGTAGAGGTACTGTTAGCGAAACGTCACTTCGACGTAGATGTACTGTTAGCGAAATATCACTTCGACGTAAAGGTACTGTTAGCGAAACGTCACTTCGACGTAAAGGTACTGTTAGCGAAACGTCACTTCGACGTAGAGGTACTGTTAGCGAAACGTCACTTCAACTTAGAAGTACTGTTAGCGAAACGTCACTTCGACGTAGAGGTACTGTTAGCGAAACGTCACTTCGTCGCAGAGGTACTGTTAGCGAAACGTCACTTCGACGTAGAGGTACTGTTAGCGAAACGTCACTTCGTCGCTGAGGTACTGTTAGCGAAACGTCACTTCAACTTAGAGGTACTGTTAGCGAAACGTCACTTCGACGTAGAGGTACTGTTAGCGAAACGTCACTTCGTCGCAGAGGTACTGTTAGCGAAACGTCACTTCGTCGTAGAGGTACTGTTAGCGAAACGTCACTTCGTCGCAGAGGTACTGTTAATGAAACGTCACTTCGTCGTAGAGGTACTGTTAGCGAAACGTCACTTCGAGGAATAGGTACTGTTAGCAAAACGTCACTTCGAGGAATAGGTACTGTTAGCGAAATGGCACATCGACGTGGAGGTACTGTCAGTGCAATGTCATTCTGATGTAGAGCTACTATCAGCGAAATATGACTCCGACGCAGAGGTACTTTCAATGAAATGTCACTCAAACATTCAATATAGGTAATGTCAGCGAAATGTCACTCCCACACAGAAGAACTGTCCGCGAAATGTCACTCCGACATAGAGGTACTGTCAGCGAAATGTCACTCCAACGTTCAAAAACTGTCAAGTTAATGAAAGCTCGAAATGCAAAGATAACAGTAGCACGCTGTCTATACTATATTCACTCTTACAGTTCTCGTTATACTCAAATAGCACCCTCATTGTCCGATCGCCAAGAAGCCGACTGAAATGATCTCTCTGTGAAATGTTTAAATAGCAGGCGGAAGTATAAACCAACACACGCGACAGATAAGATCCAGATATTGAAGACAAACAGAAGCCACTGACTGGTCGGAGATGTGGGAGGATGGTGTTGTTGCGGAAGCCAACAAAGTGTTCATCATGGTGAATCCTTACAAGTTGGTCTCAGAGAGTTCCGGAATATGGTGAGGGGAAATGGTCATGTCTAAACAGTCACGCAGCATTCATAAGGGAACACACACACAGCATCACTACAGGAACATACAGACAGCATCACTACAGGAACATACAGACAGCATCACTACAGGAACATACACACAGCATCACTACAGGAACATACACACAGCATCACTACAGGAACATTCACACATCATCACTACTGGAACATACACACATCATCCCTTACAGGAACATACACACATCATCCCTTACAAGAACATACACACATCATCCCTTACAGGAACATACACACATCATCCCTAAAAGAACATACACACATCATCACTACAGAAACATACACACATCACCCCTACAGAAATATACACACACCACCCCTACAGGAACATACACACAGCATCCCTACAGGAACATACACACAGCATCCCTACAGGAACATACACACAGCATCCCTACAGGAACATACATACAGCATCACTACAGGAACATACACACATCATCCCTACAGGAACATACACACAGCATCCCTACAGGAAAATACACACACCACCCCTACAGGAACATACACACACCACCCATACAGGAAAATACACACATCATCACTACAGAAACATACACACAGCATCCCTACAGGAACATACACATAACATTACTGCTGGAACATACACATTTCATTAGTGCTGGAACATACACACAACACCCCATAGGAAAATACCAAAGAATTCTTACAGGAATATACCACAGTATTCCTACAGGAACATACCACAGTATTCCTACAGGAACATACCAAAGTATTCTTACAAGAATATACCAAAGTATTCCTACAAGAACATACCAAAGTATTCCTACAGGAACATACCAAAGTATTCCTACAGGAACAAAGTTTTCCAGGCTGTGTGCAGAGAAGGAAAGGAGGAAAACCAGAGACAGGAGGGGAGATAAAGAAGTCGATGAAGACGGGGAAGAAATTGTTGGAGTAAAAGTATTACCACTAAAAATGTGATCAACTGTTTACAAACATACGCAATTAAACTTTCAGCAACTAGTTTTACCACTTTCCTGATAGGTCAACGCATTCATCTACATACACTGATAGGTCAACACATTCACCAACATACACTGATAGGTCAACGCATTCACCTACATACACTGATAGGTCAACGCATTCACCTGCATGCACTTCTAGGTATACACAATCACCTGCATGCACTGGTAGGTCAGTGTAGTCATCTGCATGCATTCGTAGGTCAACACAGTCACCTACATGCACTAATAGGTCAACACAGTCAACCACGTGCATTTCTAGGTCAACGCAGTCACCTACATGCACTTCTAATTCATCGCAGTCATCTGCATGGAATCCTGTAACTACGCAGTCAACTAAACGCACTCCTAACTTTATGCAGTCACCTACATGCACTACTAGGTCAACACAGTCACCTACATGCACTACTAGGTCTACACAGTCACCTACATGCACTACTAGGTCTACACAGTCACCTACATGCACTACTAGGTCAACACAGTCACCTACATGCACTACTGAGTCAACACAATCACCTACATGCACTACTAGGTCAACACAGTCACCTACATGCACTACTAGGTCAATACAGTCACCTACATACACTACTAGGTCAACACAGTCACCTACATGCACTACTAGGTCTACACAGTCACCTACATGCACTACTAGGTCAACACAGTCACCTACATGCACTACTGAGTCAACACAGTCACCTACATGCACTACTAGGTCAACACAGTCACCTACATGCACTACTAGGTCAATAGTCACCTACATGCACTACTACGTCAACACAGTCATCTACATGCACTACTAGGTCAACACAGTCATCTACATGCACTACTTGGTCAACACAGTCATCTACATGCACTACTAGGTCAACACAGTCATCTGCATGTACTACTACGTCAACACAGTCATCTACATGCACTACTAGGTCAACACAGTCATCTACATGCACTACTTGGTCAACACAGTCATCTACATGCACTACTTGGTCAACACAGTCACCTACATGCACTACTGGGTCAACACAGTCACCTACATGCACCACTAGGTCAACACAGTCACCTACATGCACTACTAGGTCAACACAGTCACCTACATGCACTACTAGGTCTACACAGTCACCTACATGCACTACTAGGTCAACACAGTCACCTACATGCACTACTGAGTCAACACAGTCACCTACATGCACTACTAGGTCAACACAGTCACCTACATGCACTACTAGGTCAATACAGTCATCTACATGCACTACTAGGTCAACACAGTCATCTACATGCACTACTTGGTCAACACAGTCATCTACATGCACTACTAGGTCAACACAGTCATCTGCATGTACTACTACGTCAACACAGTCATCTACATGCACTACTAGGTCAACACAGTCATCTACATGCACTACTTGGTCAACACAGTCATCTACATGCACTACTTGGTCAACACAGTCACCTACATGCACTACTGGGTCAACACAGTCACCTACATGCACCACTAGGTCAACACAGTCACCTACATGCACTACTAGGTCAACACAGTCATCTAAATGCACTACTAGGTCAACACAGTCACCTACATGCACTACTAGGTTAACACAGTCACCTACATGCACTACTAGGTCAACACAGTCACCTACATGCACTACTAGGTCAACACAGTCACCTACATGCACTACTAGGTCAACACAGTCATCTACATGCACTACTAGGTAAACACAGTCACCTACATGCACTACTAGGTCAACACAGTCACCTACATGCACTACTAGGTCAACACAGTCACCTACATGCACTACTAGGTCAACACAGTCACCTACATGCACTACTAGGTCAACACAGTCACCTACATGCACTACTAGGTCTACACAGTCACCTACATGCACTACTAGGTCAACACAGTCACCTACATGCACTACTAGGTCAACACAGTCACCTACATGCACTACTAGGTCAAGACAGTCACCTACATGCACTACTAGGTCTACACAGTCACCTACATGCACTACTAGGTCAAGACAGTCACCTACATGCACTACTAGGTCAACACAGTCACCTACATGCACTACTAGGTCAAGACAGTCACCTACATGCACTACTAGGTCAAGACAGTCACCTACATGCACTACTAGGTCAACACAGTCACCTACATGCACTACTAGGTCAACACAGTCACCTACATGCACTACTAGGTCAAGACAGTCACCTACATGCACTACTAGGTCAACACAGTCACCTACATGCACTACTAGGTCAACACAGTCAACTACATGCACTACTAGGTCAAGACAGTCACCTACATGCACTCCTACGTCTACGCAGTCGTAAATACACTACTAGTCAACGAAGCCACATACCACATGCACTGCAACTGACACCAGATTCTATCAATCTCGGATTAATGACATATTTTCACATAAAACTTCTGGGCTCTGCTAACAATTTGATAAACAGATCAACAGAGAAGACTTCATGTAGACAGCCGTGACGGCTGGGAGGCTACTTCATTTGATAGGGGACGTTCGACGCTACGACCACGTCACACTGCTGCTTCGTTCGTTATTGCTCCTGCATTCTGTGTTCACTTCTCGTGATTTTCATATTTGTAGCATTGCCCGTCCGCGTGACTTGATGGTGGATGGGGTTAGGGGAGGCAGTATAAAGGGTCGGTCAGAGGCGTTGGGTGAGTGCGGGGTGGGGGGGAGGGACCTAGAATGTTCGGGATGAAGAATGTGAGTGGGTCGTGATGAATGACATAAGAAACAGAGAGGCGACGAATAGAGAGACAGTGAGAGTCGTGCGGAAAAAACGATGTCAGAGAGAGTGTGATATGAGGGGAGAGAGTGTGTGATATGAAGAGAGAGAGTATGTGATATGAAGAGAGAGTGTGTGACATGAAGAGAGAGTGTGTGATATGAAGAGAGAGCGTGTGATATGAAGAGAGAGAGTGTGTGATATGAAGAGAGTGTGTGTAATATGAAGATAGAGCGTGTGTGATATGAAGAGAGAGAGTGTGTGATATGAAGAGAGAGTGAGAGAGAGAGAGAGAGAGGAAGTTATCTGTTGAGAGAGAGTGAGAGTGATATGAAGAGAGAGAGTGATATGAAGAGAGAAGGTGAGAACGAAACAGACAAAGGAGATAGAGAAGAAATGACGGCGGCTTCAAACAAATATAATGTGAACTAGCAGCACATCAAGAAACGCTAGAAAGTAAATACGACAAGTTATCAGACGCCTTCTATGGTCAACCTATCTCTCACTGCGCTCAAAATAATAAGGATTTACTTCCTGCTTGCTTGCGTTCGTCCGATGACTAAAGGAGTACAGTTTTTCGTCATCCGCCCTTAAAAGGACGTTAAGTGGATGTTTTTGGGCTGTGTTGTGGTTTGCAGTATAACTGTGATATTTGTGCCTTTCGGTCCAACACATCCGACTTCAGCATGACATTTTTGAGTACCGGGTTGTCTTCCCTCTTCGATGCCTACTCGTTTGGCGAGATTAGACAGGTTAGTCTGTTACTAGAGGCACCACGGAGAGGTGTAGCGGGGTCTGGATGGTTCTGGTTCACCGATCTTGGCGCAAGTCATCAGCTGTGGATCGCTGACAACTTCCAGCTCCGCTGCTGTAAGACGCGCCTTGGCCTCCACACAGGATTGACCACAGCCAACCATAGATTTACTAAGACATGCGGGCAGGGAAAAAACACCGAAAATCCTCCAACAAGCGTGACGTTAGTTGCAGATTTACTGGGAATGTATGTCATTAGATGGTCATGCGGGGGACTGGTTGGTCTCGAGGTATGACGCCGGTCTCGAGACAGAGTGGTTGTGGGTTCAAATCCCGGCTGCACCAGCTGGGTATTTATGATTTCTCTCTGCGGCAACCACGCCTGGTCTCAGCAGCGGGGCCCGGCTTGAAACGCCAATAACCCATCGATGGGAAAAAATATGAGTACCTCCGAAGTCGGCTGTCAGGCTGTTTCTGAGTTTAACACACGGCTGTCAGGGAAAAATGGATTAACACGCGAAATTCAGTTCCCAGTCTCTAGGGACTTCGTCAGAGGTAAAAACTGGCGTACGAGAAAATAAAAAAGATGGTCATGCTTTGACTACATCCAACTATAGATTTACTTAGGTCTGCGAGCTTAGAGGGAATTCCCGGAAAACCTCCAACTAGAGTGACGTCTTCAACTTTGCGAGCTAGGGCGGTTGTGGATAGAGTGACGTCAACTATCTATATCTCCAATCGCAGACACGTCACGCTAGTTGTAGAGTTTTCTGGTTTTATTTTCTGCCCCCCTGGTAGTAAATCTATGGTTGGCTGTGGTATAGCACTATAATAATCATGTACAAGGCCTCAGCATAACTTTATGAATAAAAAATTGCCATTGATAGAGAAGAGAACAAATAATGACGCTTTCAAACAGGATTGATACTTCAAGTCATCTTGGAGGGAAAAGTACAAAGAAAACGAAGCAGACTAATGTTGGATGACAACATCAAGAGGTGGACAAAGAAACCATTTTGCAACTTTCAGGCAAGGGGTAATGTCAAGTAGCATGTGCCAGTGACTGGCACAACGTGATCAACACA
Organism: Megaustenia siamemsis; assembly: GCA_032433765.1. Classification (NCBI taxonomy): domain Eukaryota; kingdom Metazoa; phylum Mollusca; class Gastropoda; order Stylommatophora; family Ariophantidae; genus Megaustenia; species Megaustenia siamemsis. Next base: position 6,181,810 of record JAVIAB010000059.1, on the reverse strand, counting down.
ACACATAACAGCAGCGTTGGAGTTCCAAAATAACACATGTCCTGAACACTTGTGCTGGATCGAAGCTAAAGTAATTGTTCAGCTCAATAAGTTTATTTGCATAAGTCTTTAGTTACACTTCACCAAATGAACTGGTTTATTATCTTGCCTGCATCTAACAGTCTCACACTGCAGTGAAATGGTTATGATTGTCTATAAATCTATAAAACTCAATAACATAAGTGGTCGATTTTATAGTGCTCAAGGGAACTGCCGGGAGCCGCGATAGCTCAGTGGTTAGTGAACTGAACTACGAATGACAAGAGGTCGGCTTCGATTCTGATCGACGGCTTCCGGGTTCGCCCAGCCTTAAATGGGTACTTGATTTTTTTTTCTGGGAAAGTAAAGCGGCACGGGCGTAATAGCGACAATATTACCCCAGAAGTTCTGTAAAAATTATAATCACTAACACCATATTCCGTATACGCCACCTTGGCGGGACGGAGGCCCTTTACTTCTTTACTTACTTAAGGGAACTGCCGATGATATGACAATCCGGTTCGATAAGAAATAAACACAACGCCTTTGGCTTTTATCAAACCACACATGCGATAATTTGTTGTTATTTGTTTACATTTCTTTCTATCTCTAGTGAAGTCCTGAGGGACTGAATTGTGAGTATCACGTTTTCTTATATCTCACATCGGCAATCGTGTGTTCACCCCGCCATACAAGCACATATTTACCCACTTTACTCTTATATTTTTTCTCCTCCACAAGCACATATTTACCCAATTTACTCTTATATTTTTTCTCCTCCACAAGTACATATTTACCCACTTTACTCTTTTATTTTTTCTCCTCCACAAGCACATATTTACCCACTTTACTCTTATATTTTTTCTCCTCCACAAGCACATATTTACCCACTTTACTCTTATATTTTTTCTCCTCCACAAGCACATATTTACCCACTTTACTCTTATATTTTTTCTCCTCCACAAGCACATATTTACCCACTTTACTCTTATATTTTTTCTCCTCCACAAGCACATATTTTCCGACTCTTATATTTTTTCTCCTCCACAAGCACATATTTACCCACTTTACTCTTATATTTTTTCTCCTCCACAAGCACATATTTACCCACTTTACTCTTATATTTTTTCTCCTCCACAAGCACATATTTACCCACTTTACTCTTATATTTTTTCTCCTCCACAAGCACACATTTACCCACTTTACTCTTATATTTTTTCTCCTCCACAAGCACATATTTTCCGACTCTTATATTTTTTCTCCTCCACAAGCACATATTTACCCACTTTACTCTTATATTTTTTCTCCTCCACAAGCACATATTTTCCGACTCTTATATTTTTTCTCCTCCACAAGCACATATTTACCCACTTTACTCTTATATTTTTTCTCCTCCACAGTTGTAACATTTATGGCCAGATTTCTGTCTATTAATTGTGCCCGGGCACCGACCATTTTTGACCTACTCTTTCGATTTCCAACTGCCAAGGGTTCTTTAACATTCACAGAATGCACACGTGGCCTTGTGTTTTGTTTCCCGTTTTTAGAGAAGGCTAGACATGGGATCTCACTATCCATAAATCAGTGGAGAGTAGACTGAAAGAATCGAACATGGGATGTTCTTGTCAGAGGCCGACGACTTTACCTCTAGACCACGCAGTGTCCCACACAATAACTTAACTTTGTGTAATTTCCTCTTCAGTAAAATCTCTAAGCGAATACACACAAACTTAAACTCAGAAACAATCTCTTGCTGTCTCGACACTAACAGGTGAACCTTTCTATTTGACTCCGAGCCCCGAGACACCTCAATATCACATAATCTCACAGAGAGGGTAACAATAGGGTCATTATTCTAGAAACAAAAATAATCAGCAAAAAGAGAACGAGCATAAGAAAAGACGTTATGCTAGTCAGTATAGTTGACTCATTGCCCTAAAAAACAGACCTTATGTAAGTTTAGACAGGCGTGACCACGTTGAGTTGTTGCAAGAGGGTTATGTCTGTTTCAAGGAGACACGACGGATTTAGTGTCAGCTTCTTGTAAAAGCTTCCATTGTCTCATTTCTGCACGTCTAGAATCGGTACTCAAAATCATTAACTTGCAACTATGGGAAAGTACCAGTCCAATAATACCAGTGGACAATGAGATACAACGAAGACGATGGAGCTGGATAGGTCACGCACTACGGAAACCAATTGAGAGTATTACAGACCATTTTTGGAATCCCCAGGGAAGAGATAAAGAGGAAGATCAAAAGGAAGATATTCTCGGAGAAGACAGGTGGAAGCAGAGATGAAGATCATGGGGAAGACATGATTTGATCTTAAAAAAATGGCAATAAACAGAACGGCTTGGAAAGTGTTTGTTGAGGACCTATGCTCCACGGGAAGTTGAAAGTGTTTGTTGAAGACCTATGTTCCACGGGAGTTGAAAGTGTTTGATGAAGACCTATGTTCCACGGGGAGTTGAAAGTGTTTGTTGAAGACCTATGTTCCACGGGGAGTTGAAAGTGTTTGTTGAAGACCTATGTTCCACGGGGAGTTGAAAGTGTTTGTTGAAGACCTATGTTCCACGGGGAGTTGAAAGTGTTTGTTGAAGACCTATGTTCCACGGGGAGTTGAAAGTGTTTGATGAAGACCTATGTTCCACGGGGAGTTGAAAGTATTTGATGAAGACCTATGCTCCACGGGGAGTTGAAAGTGTTTGATGAAAACCTATGCTCCACGGGGAGTTGAAAAGAAGCAGAAGAAGAGGAATTGGCAATCTTGTATCAAACTGACTTCCCCTGCTTCAAGACTTAGCGTTTACTGCGGCTCGACTTATTGACTTCTTTGTTTTCATGCTTCTTCATACCATGCGCCTTCATATTACGTTTACAGACAATTCATACCATGAGCCTTCATGTTACGTTTACAGACAATTCATACTATGCGCCTTCACATTACGTTCACAGACAATTCATACCATGCGCCTTCACATTACGTTTACAGACAATTCATACTATGCGCCTTCACATTACGTTCACAGACAATTCATACCATGCGCCTTCACATTACGTTCACAGACAATTCATACTATGCGCCTTCACATTACGTTTACATACAATTCATACCATGCGACTTCACATTACGTTTACAGACAATTGATACCATTCGCCTTCATGTTACGCTTACAGACAATTCATACCATTCGCCTTCATGTTACGCTTACAGACAGTTCACACCACTCGCCTTCATATTACGTTTACAGACAATTCATACCATTCGAATTCATGTTACGCTTACAGACAATTCATACCATTCGCCTTCATGTTACGCTTACAGACAATTCATACCATTCGCCTTCATGTTACGCTTACAGACAATTCATACCATTCGCCTTCATGTTACGCTTACAGACAATTCATACCATTCGCCTTCATGTTATGCTTACAGACAATTCTTACCATTTGACTTCGTGTTACGTTTACAGACAATTCATACCATTCGCCTTCATGTTATGCTTACAGACAATTCATACCATTTGACTTCGTGTTACGTTTACAGACAATTCATACCATTCGCCTTCATGTTATGCTTACAGACAATTCATACCATTCGCCCTCATGTTACGCTTACAGACAATTCATTCCAATCGCCTTCATGTTACGCATACATATAATCATTCATATCATACGTCTTCATGTTACTGGACATCTTAGTTTCCATTCCAGGAACATGTTCCTCCATGCAGAGCATCTCTGTCTGGGGATCAACCTGACCTGCATTTCCTTCATAAATAGCCTAGCCATCGCCATATATAGAAGTATGCCTGCGGACTGAAAGAGAAACTCCCCAAAACACCACTACTAGCGTGACATATTCAGCTTTACACGGCGGACGACAACAACAACGGCCATTGCTCAAAGAGCTGTAAACCTCACTCTGGTGGCTAGGGAATGTCTTGCCTCCCTTTCTCTTGACTCTGGGTTAATGTCTATAGTTTGCGATCGTGTTGTAGTCATACGCTGGGGGATATTCAAAGTACTTCACATCAAAGCAGGACCCAATTACGTTTTTACTGGCACTTTTACTCTCCACATCATTCTAAGTATACGTCGTTTGGCACATTTGCTCTCTACAATATTCTAAGTATACGTAGTTTGGCACTTTTATTTCTCTACAATATTCTAAGTATACGTAGTTTGGCACTTTTATCTCTCTACAATATTCTAAGTATACGTCGTTTGGCACATTTGCTCTCTACAATATTCTAAGTATACGTGTTTGGCACTTTTATTTCTCTACAATATTCTAAGTATACGTAGTTTGGCACTTTTATCTCTCTACAATATTCTAAGTATACGTCGTTTGGTACTTTTATCTGTCTACAATATTCTAAGTATACGTCGTTTGGCACTTTTATCTCTCTACAATATTCTAAGTATACGTAGTTTGGCACTTTTATCTCTCTACAATATTCTAAGTATACGTAGTTTAGCACTTTTATCTCTCTACAATATTCTAAGTATACGTAGTTTGGCACTTTTATCTCTCTACAATATTCTAAGTATACGTCGTTTGGCACTTTTATCTCTCTACAATATTCTAAGTATACGTAGTTTGGCACTTTTATCTCTCTACAATATTCTAAGTATACGTCGTTTGGCACTTTTATCTCTCTACAATATTCTAAGTATACGTCGTTTGGCACTTTTATCTGTCTACAATATTCTAAGTATACGTCGTTTGGCACTTTTATCTCTCTACAATATTCTAAGTATACATAGTTTGACACTTTTATTTCTCTACAATATTCTAAGTATACGTAGTTTGGCACTTTTATCTCTCTACAATATTCTAAGTATACGTCGTTTGGTACTTTTATCTGTCTACAATATTCTAAGTATACGTCGTTTGGTACTTTTATCTGTCTACAATATTCTAAGTATACGTCGTTTGGCACTTTTATCTGTCTACAATATTCTAAGTATACGTAGTTTGGCACTTTTATCTCTCTACAATATTCTAAGTATACGTAGTTTGGCACTTTTATCTCTCTACAATATTCTAAGTATACGTAGTTTGGCACTTTTATCTCTCTACAATATTCTAAGTATACGTCGTTTGGCACTTTTATCTCTCTACAATATTCTAAGTATACGTAGTTTGGCACTTTTATCTCTCTACAATATTCTAAGTATACGTAGTTTGGCACTTTTATCTCTCTACAATATTCTAAGTATACGTCGTTTGGTACTTTTATCTCTCTACGACATTCTAATTATATGTCGTTTGGCACTTTTTCTCTAAAACATTGTAAGCATACGTCAGAGGCAGCGCACGTGAAAAACGTTGAGACTTGTTCCCCTCCCACCACACTTATTAGGCTGGCTACTTCCGTCATGGACACAGTCCGTTGCTAAGCGACGGCTGGCGGATACACGCGTGTTCTATTTTAAGAACACGACATTTGAGCAGATTCCTATTATTTGCCAATGAACAAGTTGACGGCTTTAAACTGACAGAATGTCGACCACGCCCGTCAGTTTCTGCTCCAACAGTAGGTCCATTAGGTAATACACAAATATTGTTGCCAGTGGTTGGGAAGGGCTATAACTGCTACGGTAATTGCCTAGACAACGTAGAGGTCATATTAGTTTGTACTGTTTCCACGAGCTAACGTACGGTCACATTAGTTTGTACTGCTTGAGGAAGCTTGAATTGTTCCATCTTATGTGGAGGAAGCTTGAATTGTTCCATCTTATGTGGTGGAAGTTTGAATTGTTCCACATTATGTGGTTGAAGCTTGAATTGTTCCACTTTATGTGTTGGAAGCTTGAATTGTTCCACTTTATGTGTTGGAAGCTTGAATTGTTCCATCTTATGTGGTGGAAGTTTGAATTGTTCCACTTTATGTGGTTGAAGCTTGTATTGTTCCACTTTATGTGTTGGAAGCTTGAATTGTTCCACTTTATGTGTTGGAAGCTTGAATTGTTCCATCTTATGTGGTGGAAGTTTGAATTGTTCCACTTTATGTGGTTGAAGCTTGAATTGTTCCACTTTATGTGGAGGAAGCTTGAATTGTTCCACTTTATGTGGAGGAAGCTTGAATTGTTCCACTTTATGTGGTTGAAGCTTGAATTGTTCCACTTTATGTGGAGGAAGCTTGAATTGTTCCACTTTATGTGGTTGAAGCTTGAATTGTTCCACTTTATGTGGAGGAAGCTTGAATTGTTCCATCTTATGTGGTGGAAGTTTGAATTGTTCCACATTATGTGGTTGAAGCTTGAATTGTTCCACTTTATGTGTTGGAAGCTTGAATTGTTCCACTTTATGTGTTGGAAGCTTGAATTGTTCCATCTTATGTGGTGGAAGTTTGAATTGTTCCACTTTATGTGGTTGAAGCTTGTATTGTTCCACTTTATGTGTTGGAAGCTTGAATTGTTCCACTTTATGTGTTGGAAGCTTGAATTGTTCCATCTTATGTGGTGGAAGTTTGAATTGTTCCACTTTATGTGGTTGAAGCTTGAATTGTTCCACTTTATGTGGTTGAAGCTTGAATTGTTCCACTTTATGTGGAGGAAGCTTGTATTGTTCCACTTTATGTGGAGGAAGCTTGAACTGTTCCACCTTATGGGGTGGAAGCTTGAATTGTTCCACTTTATGTGGTGGAAGCTTGAATTGTTCCACTTTATGTGGTGGAAGCTTGTATTGTTCCACTTTATGTGGTGGAAGCTTGTATTGTTCCACTTTATGTGGTGGAAGCTTGAATTGTTCCACTTTATGTGGTGGAAGCTTGTATTGTTCCACTTTATGTGTTGGAAGCTTGAATTGTTCCACTTTATGTGGTGGAAGCTTGTATTGTTCCACTTTATGTGGTGGAAGCTTGTATTGTTCCACTTTATGTGTTGGAAGCTTGAATTGTTCCACTTTATGTGGTGGAAGCTTGTATTGTTCCACTTTATGTGGTGGAAGCTTGTATTGTTCCACTTTATGTGGTGGAAGCTTGAATTGTTCCACTTTATGGGGTGGAAGCTTGTATTGTTCCACTTTATGTGGTGGAAGCTTGTATTGTTCCACTTTATGTGGTGGAAGCTTGTATTGTTCCACTTTATGTGGTGGAAGCTTGTATTGTTCCACTTTATGTGGTGGAAGCTTGAATTGTTCCACTTTATGTGGTGGAAGCTTGTATTGTTCCACTTTATGTGGTGGAAGCTTGAATTGTTCCACTTTATGTGGTGGAAGCTTGTATTGTTCCACTTTATGTGGTGGAAGCTTGTATTGTTCCACTTTATGTGGTGGAAGCTTGAATTGTTCCACTTTATGTGGTGGAAGCTTGTATTGTTCCACTTTATGTGGTGGAAGCTTGTATTGTTCCACTTTATGTGGTGGAAGCTTGAATTGTTCCACTTTATGTGGTGGAAGCTTGAATTGTTCCACTTTATGTGGTGGAAGCTTGTATTGTTCCACTTTATGTGGTGGAAGCTTGTATTGTTCCACTTTATGTGGTGGAAGCTTGTATTGTTCCACTTTATGTGGTGGAAGCTTGTATTGTTCCACTTTATGTGGTGGAAGCTTGAATTGTTCCACCTTATGGGGTGGAAGCTTGTATTGTTCCACTTTATGGGGTGGAAGCTTGTATTGTTCCACTTTATGGGGTGGAAGCTTGTATTGTTCCACTTTATGTGGTGGAAGCTTGAATTGTTCCACCTTATGGGGTGGAAGCTTGTATTGTTCCACTTTATGGGGTGGAAGCTTGTATTGTTCCACTTTATGTGGTGGAAGCTGGAAATGTTCCACTTTATGTGGTGGAAGCTGGAAATGCTCTCATTTGTGTTGCTGAATTTTATATGTGACGCTCCCTATTGCATGATACTCCCTATTGCATGATACTCCCTATTGTGTGATACTCCCTATTGCGTGATACTCACTATGGTGTGATACTCCCTATTGCGTGATACTCCCTATTGCCTGATGCTCCCTATTGCGTGATACTCTGTAATGCATGATACCTCCTATTGCAGGATACTCCCTATTGCGTGATACTCTGTAATGCATGATACCTCCTATTGCAGGACACTCCCTATTGCGTGATACTCTGTAATGCATGATACCTCCTATTGCAGGATACTCCCTATTGCGTGATACTCCCTATTGCGTGATAAACCCTATTGCAGGATACTCCCTATTGCATGATACTCACTATTGCGTGGTACTCCCTATTGCAGGATAATCCCTACTGCATCATACTCACTACTGCGTGATACTCCCTATTGCAGGATACTCCCTATTGCAGGATACTCCCTATTGCGTGATACTCCCTATTGCATGTTACTCACTATTTCGTGATGCTCCCTATTGCACGATACTCCGCATTGCGTGATGCCCCCTGTTGCGTGATGCTCCCTATTGCATGATACTCCCTGTTGCACGATACTCCCTATAGCGTGATGCTCCCTATTTCGTGATACTCCCTATTGCACGATGCTCCCTATTTCGTGATGCTCCCTATTGCGTGATACTCCCTATTGCATGATACTTCATATTGCATGATACTACATATTGCATGATACTCCCTATTGCATGAAACTCCCTATTTCATGATATTCCTTATTGCATGATACTCCCTATTTCATGATACTCCCTACTGCATGAAACTCCCTATTGCATGATACTCCCTACTGCATGAAACTCCCTATTGCGTGTTACTCCCTATTGCGTGATACTCCCTATTGCGTGATACTCCCTATTGCATGATACTCCCTATTTTATGATACTTCCTATTGCATGATACTCCCTATTGCATGATACTCCCTATTGCATGAAACTCCCTATTGCGTGTTACTCCCTATTGCGTGATACTCCCTATTGCATGATACTCCCTATTGCATGATACTCCCTATTGCGTGTTACTCCCTATTGCGTGTTACTCCCTATTGCATGATACTCCCTATTGCATGATACTCCCTATTGCATGATACTCCCTATTGCATGATACTCCCTATTGCATGACGCTAGAAATTAGAGTTACTTTCTCTTATGGCTCTACTACATTATGCCTTTAGTGTTCTTGTAAAAATGTCTGCACATAAGACTGACTATGTCCACTCAACGGTGTTAAAGTCACTCTTGTGCTACTGGGTCCAAAAGAGAAGTCATGAAACGCGGCGCTGTACCCTAACAAATATGTAGTCAAGAGACGAATGAGGAGATTGGCATGGAACTGGCTATCCTGTGCTTTTTTCTTTTGTTTTGAACAAAAAATCTACAAAAAACTGTACAAGCAAAGTGAGCAAGTCGAGAGAAGAGTGAAAAAAGAAGTAATTGTATCATTCAGGACAGATACGGTTTAATCTCTCTAAGAGGTATATGACGTAGTCGGGACAAATCCCCAATTGCGTCTGGATCGCCGGCTCATCTTTTCTCTACCAGGAAAACTTCCAGAATTGACACTTGCAACCAGGAGCGCGTGTACTCTATATCAATCTTTCTAACATATCTTCTACCGTGACCCCCATTATATGTAATTTTTATCGGTGCCCCCCCCCCCCCTGGTATATCTTGGCCCACTGGTGGTCACATGGCTCCCGGTTAAGTAACACTGCTCCAAAAGAGGAAGAAAACCTGAATAAAATGCTGGCTGAAATCGGATGCACTGGGCCACTGGCGCTGAACACAGTGCAACGTTTTAACGGGTGTTCAGTCGGAGTGGATATGGCAGACTCTAACTGTGATGTTCTGTCTGTGGGGGCGATCAACACACTTAGCCTGACAGCTGACTTCATGTGAAAGTCTTGCATCCTACTCTGACTGAGTCCTGATCGCAAACATACAGACAGACAAAAGAGGAAGATGCACACCGCGGAAGCTGAAATGAGAGTGTTACAGGTCCTCTTCTATAATTCCCAGAGGAGGAGACAAAGGGAGGACGAAAGAAAAAAATACTTTGAGAGAACAGGTGGAAGTCGCGATGGAGATGGGGATGAATAGCTACATAAAGATAATAGCAAACAGGACGGCTTCGAAAATGTGTTTTGAAGACATGTTCCTTAGGAGGTTGGTTGAAATGTAGAAGAAGAGGAAGAAATGCATGTTAAAAAATAATGATTAAGAAAGTATAAATGACACATTGATATACAACAAGTGTACAACAATTACAACATTCATCGACACATTTCATTTGTTTGTTTGTTGTTAGGATCATCATGACAGCACACCCACCGAATGTTTAGGTGCTCCGACATCCCCTTGCACAAGACCCGAGGACAATCCTGGCACACGTGCACGAGCTCCGTAGTATGGCCTGTGATCTACGGTGTGGGTAGGTTTGTCATAACAATTTTGCCCGGGCAGTGGCCATATATTTTTTATTGTAACTGTTAAGGGCTCTTTAACGTGCACACGAGACCTCCTGCTGAGGGTTACGCATCAGATCGTAAGAGCCACGAGATATGGGGAGCCCAACGTTTTAAATTGACCACGGATTTATTTGTTTTCTTTTTTGAAAAAATCACCACTTCTGGTGGGCTTTGAACACGATTCCTTCCTGTCCTAAGGCCAACGTCGTACTACTAGACCATTCGGCCTCGATTCTGTTTCTTTCTAATAAATAATTGTGGAGGATAGCGTCAGAAGCCAGGAATAATCAAACAACACATGAAACAAAACACTCAACACGCTTTCTACACACAGGAGCGCGTGCCAGTGAGGATGTTACAGTTATCATGTGCGTAATCGAGACCTACAGTGGGAAGGAAGTGAGCGAAAAAGGAAAGAATGAAATGAATAGGGCGAGTGAGAAAGAAAACAAGGAATATAATAAGGTTGCATGTAGAGATTGGTATCAAAGATATAAGTGAGTGAAAGAATGGGCGGGGAGAGAAAGAGTACAGAAGAACTGAGATTAAACAGAGGGACATAAATAAAGAGCACGAGAGATAGATAGAAAAGGGAGAGGGGGGGGGGGTGTGGCAGGTAAAGGGGGAGAAAATGTGTGTGAGCATAAAGTGTATACCTGTGCACCTATAGGTCTCTGTTTTCTCATACTTGCTTGCGTTCCCCCGTTAGTTAGCGTGGGTGCGTCGTGCCACTAGTTTACGGTTAAGCCGCGATCTCTGCGCCTTTCAGCCCGACATATCCGTCTTCGGCACGGGTATATATGTTCCCTATCAATTTCTCCCGGGAAAGAAAAACCATTTTTGGCCAACACTTTACGATTTTAAACTGCCAAGTTTCTTTAACGTGCGCGAATGCACACGAGTCTCCTTTTTCTCGCCGTTTGCCGCGAGGGCTAAACTCTGATATATCTGAGTTACTATTTAATCAACATTTTGTTATAACTCATATATATATATATATATCCACAAGAACTTGACACATGAGACTATAGTTGGGACACTACCATCTACAAGCAAGTACCGGTCTTTTATCACATGAAATCAAAACCATAAGGAAGAGACAATCTACATTTTTTGGGCATGTCATGTATTGAAGGCATTGAGAATACTATAACAACAGGCAGGATGAATGGAAAGACGAGCAGAGGAAAACAAATAGAAAAAATATTGAACAGTTTATCGAAATGGCTTAACTTAAATGGTTTGGCCCCCTGGTCAGAATGAATCCTTACGAATCACCATCAAGGGCGTTCTTCTCGAAAATGCATGGAAAAAGACCAAGAGGAAGACCCAGAAGAAGATAGATAGATGCAGTGATATAGCCATGTAACAACACAGGAAAATCACTAATTCAGACAGTTCGAGAAGCGCAAGAACGACAAATGATATAACCACGACACTTTTTCGGTACCAGTGATAAAGAAAGAGAAAGAGATGGAAATGGCTTAACAAATTATCACCGACTAAAATTACGACGTGCATGAAAGACCGAATGATGTGGAGATGATCGTCTACGCCAACCGGCATGGCACCTGCAGATGATGATGACATAACACTATGTCACATGTTTTTCCCGTCACAAACGTGGACCACAGACAAAAAAAAGTCAAAGTAAGGGAAGATTCCCTCCCCTGCCATTCCTGGGCGTATGTGGAATATGGTGTCAGTGAACATCTTTTTCCATGACCACGGACCATTTTTGGGTGATGTGGTCGCCATCACGCCAGATCGTCTCTACTTCAAAGAAAAATCTCTGGTACCCATTTTTAGAGGTCGGGTGAACCCCGAAGCCTTTTCGGTCCCAAAAAAATCGCGTTGGCACTAACTACACATTCACCGAGGCTTGAGCTAAAGTAGTTTCAGTCATTCAGAAAGTTTCATATGCTGAAAGTTTAGTTCATTGTTTCAGTAATTCAGAAAGTTTCATATGCTGAATGTTTAATTCATTGTTTCAGTAATTCAGAAAGTTTCATATGCTGAATGTTTAATTCACAGTTTCAGTAATTCAGAAAGTTCCATATGCTGAATGTTTAATTCACAGTTTCAGTAATTCAGAAAGTTACATATGCTGAATGTTTAATTCACAGTTTCAGTAATTCAGAAAGTTCCATATGCTGAATGTTTAATTCACAGTTTCAGTAATTCAGAAAGTTTCATATGCTGAATGTTTAATTTACAGTTTCAGTAATTCAGAAAGTCCATATGCTGAATGTTTAATTCACAGTTTCAGTAATTCAGAAAGTTCCACATGCTGAATGTTTAATTCACAGTTTCAGTAATTCAGAAAGTCCATATGCTGAATGTTTAATTCACAGTTTCAGTAATTCAGAAAGTCCATATGCTGAATGTTTAATTTATAGTTTCAGTAATTCAGAAAGTTTCATATGCTGAATGTTTAATTCACAGTTTCAGTAATTCAGAAAGTTTCATATGCTGAAAGTTTAATTCACAGTTTCAATAATTCAGAAAGTTTCATATGCTGAATGTTTAATTCACAGTTTCAGTAATTCAGAAAGTTTCATATGTTGAATGTTAAATTCATTCGATGCAAAGTCAGTAGAGGGCGATATGTTTTCATTTAGGACATATTTATGGGACCTTGCATTAAACATAAACAACGGCTTCATGAGCTTTCCTTCCAGCTTTGCAGGATATGAGTCTCGTTAAGCCTGGCTTCTAGTGCTGAACATGTCTGGTCTGAGAGCTTTCCTCGTAGCATCGATAGCCAACGGTTCCTGGAATTTTTAACACAAATAGTAATAGAAGAGCAAATACCACCCGGGCGACTTGAGAAACTTTCGGCGCATAAGTTTATTAAACTACGAGCAAGAGATAGACTAGGCACCATTACCTGATAAGGACAAGCACTCAGAAGATAAAGGGACAGACGAGTCTCTGTGCAGTAACATGAGTATAGGACAAAGAGTAACATATGACGTGGCTATCTACGAGCTTACTGTATTACAGTAAAGTGATCTCATAAGAACATTTTAAATAGAATCTGTTAACAAGTTAACAATATCAGTATACAATGTATTGTACTACCAAAGCCAACCCTGGACTCTAGATGCAAGAACATTAAGAAAATATAAACCACTGAGATGAAATGTGTTAGACGAATGACAGGAAACAGTCTGAGAGATAAGATCAGAAATGAAGAACTGAGGGGAAAAAACTAGGAATAATTCCCGTCATATAATGCATAAAGAAACAACAGATAAAATTGTCTATCGACGTGATAAGGATTAAAAGATCAAAACACAAGACAACGAGCCTTGAATAAACGTTCCGAGAATACCGGACACTAGGATGGACCACGAAAAAGATGGTTTGATGAAATATTAGAAACACTAGGAAACATAACTGCAAGTGAAAGGTAAACAGAAGAGCAAAACACCGCAATTTATATCTCCCCTCGACGCTGAAAGGCAAATGAGGAAGGAAAGAAGAATAGGGTTATATTAAGTTAGTGTTAAATGTTTTATTACCACCAACGCTAGTAATAACCCGTCAAAGAATAAAGCAGTTTTGCTGAAGATAATGAACGCCAGTTGAGTATACATTCTGGGCCACCACAGTCTGGCCACAAGTCAAGAGGTTTAACTTTCAGCCCAAGCTCCGCTATTAGCATGCCACCTAACACTAGCATTACCCAGTAAGATACTAACCCGTCTGCTACTCCACTTATCAGATCACACATTCAAGATGAAACAAACTAAACCTCAGTTCCGCAACCTAGCGAGGTGACCTATATGTGGTCCTACCCACCAACCGTCATAACACCGACACAAATGCTACAGGCAGACACATATATCAAATATACCAATTACTATGCAGGACCACGAGTATATGTACCTGATGAGGGCTTTTGCCGAAATGTTATAGTAATTTATTATTGAGTTATTTGCGGGTCATCATTATTGCACCCCGAATATGTCCACAGGTGCTCATATCCCCTCTTCAGCAAGTCCCGCAGCGTCCAGCGACTGACGACTCCAGTTATGTGTTGGTTGATAAGTCTTCTTACACGCCCACTACGTTTCTCATTTCTGGCTGTGTCCATCTTAACTCCCATCTCATTCATCCGAAGGAGTGACGTGGACTCATGGTTGTCAAATTCCTATGCCTTTTCCACATCTCGGAGAGCATTGATGATGTCCGCACGATCCATTGGTTGACCGTCTTCAACGACTGCACAGCTAGCCAACCTGTCCGCTTATTTCATTTCCCCGTGCTCCCGCATGCCCAGGGTAGTAGTTTGCCTTGTCTTTCTCTTAGTCTAGCTGCTCAATGACACTTTATGTTTATTTTGCAAGCAGACGTCAGAGAGTCGTGTTTCCATCACCTCCCCAAACTCCAGTGAGGCGACCGAAGCACATACAACCAGATTAATACATCTAGTGTAGGGAAGGTGTCTCTTTTTCTATTAAATGATTATCACAACAATGAGGTAACTAAATGCAAACTGGTGACATGTGCTTGAACTTCATGGTAACATGTAGCTCTCATTTAAAAGGATAATACTTGCCGGCTTGCTTTTTTTGTATTTGTATTATTAAACGTCTGAGATGAGCTCTCTACCAGTTTCCGATAAATGTCCTTGTGTTTGATGGACAGATAATGCCCTCACGGCCACGCCTACGAGAACGTGAAACACGAGAACAGACCAACGCCCTCTGTGATGGAGGGCGGTGACTGACCTGACAATCTCACTGGGCGTGGTCATTACCTATAGATCGACGATGAAGTTATTTACCGTAAAATGGCTGATAGCAGCTAGTCTCAAACACTGCCAATTCAATTGTACATGATATACAACGACGTTTGACTATATCCTGATGTTACTCTATAATCTATAGCCATGCCGTCCTCTTGTCTTGTTCATCCAAATGTAACATACAGCTACTGCTCAATCTTTATAATCTACAGCAACGGTTCTCATACGTTCTTTCAAAGGGAACCTCCATTAAATATGTTTTGTTGTCACGGACCTCCATTATATATGTTTTGTTGTCGCGGACCTCCATTAAATATGTTTTGTTGTCGCGGACCCCCATTAAATATGTTTTGTTGTCGCGGACCCCCATTAAATATGTTTTGTTGTAATGGACCTCCATTAAATATGTTTTGTTGTCGCGGACCTCCATTAAATATGTTTTGTTGTAATGGACCTCCATTAAATATGTTTTGTTGTCGTGGACCCCCATTAAATATGTTTTGTTGTAACGGACATCCATTAAATAAGTTTTGTTGTCGCGGACCCACCACTAAATATGTTTTGTTGTCGCGGACCTCCATTAAATATGTTTTGTTGTCGCGGACCCCCATTAAATATGTTTTGCTGTCGCGGACCCCCATTAAATATATTTTGTTGTCGCGGACCCCCATTAAATATATTTTGTTGTAACGGACATCCATTAAATAAGTTTTGTTGTCGCGGACCCCCATTAAATATATTTTGTTGTCGCGGACCCCCATTAAATATGTTTTGTTGTAACGGACATCCATTAAATAAGTTTTGTTGTCACGGACCTCCATTAAATAAGTTTTGTTGTAACGGACCTCCATTAAATATGTTTTGTTGTAACGGACCTCCATTAAATAAGTTTTGTTGTCGCGGACCCCCATTAAATATATTTTGTTGTCGCGGACCCCCATTAAATATGTTTTGTTGTTGCGGACCTCCATTAAATAAGTTTTGTTGTCGCGGACCTCCATTAAATATGTTTTGTTGTAACGGACCTCCATTAAATATGTTTTGTTGTCACGGCCCCCCTTAAATATGTTTTGTTGTCGCGGACCTCCATTAAGTAAGTTTTGTTGTTGCGGACCTACATTAAGTAAGTTTTGTTGTCGCGGACCTCCATTAAGTAAGTTTTGTTGTCACGGACCTACATTAAGTAAGTTTTGTTGTCGCGGACCTCCATTAAATATGTTTTGTTGTCGCGGACCTCCATTAAGTAAGTTTTGTTGTCGCGGACCTCCATTAAATATGTTTTGTTGTCGCGGACCTACATTAAATATGTTTTGTTGTCGCGGACCTACATTAAATATGTTTTGTTGTCGCGGACCTCCATTAAATATGTTTTGTTGTAACGGACCGCCATTAAATATGTTTTGTTGTAACGGACCTCCATTAAATATGTTTGTTGTCACGGACCTCCATTAAATATGTTTTGTTGTAACGGACCTCCATTAAATATGTTTTGTTGTCACGGACCTCCATTAAATATGTTTTGTTGTAACGGACCTCCATTAAATATGTTTTGTTGTCGCGGAACGCCATTAAATATGTTTTGTTGTCGCGGACCCCCATTAAATATGTTTTGTTGTAACGGACCCCCATTAAATATGTTTTGTTGTCATGGACCCCCCATTAAATATGTTTTGTTGTCACGGACCCCCATTAAATATGTTTTGTTGTCACGGACCTCCATTAAATGTTTTGTTTTAACGGACATCCATTAAATATGTTTTGTTGTCGTGGACCCCATTAAATATGTTTTGTTGTCATGGACCCCCATTAAATATGTTTTGTTGTCGCGGACCCCCATTAAACAAGTTTTGTTGAACGGACCTCCATTATATAATTTTTGTTGTCGTGGACCCCCATTAAATAAGTTTTGTTGTAACGGACCTCCATTAAATAAGTTTTGTTGTAACGGACCTCCATTAAATATGTTTTGTTGTAACGGACCTCCATTAAATAAGTTTTGTTGTAACGGACCTCCATTAATTAAGTTTTGTTGTCGCGGACCTCCATTAAATATGTTTTGTTGTCGCGGACCTCCATTAAATATGTTTTGTTGTAACGGACCTCCATTAAATATGTTTTGTTGTAACGGACCTCCATTAAATATGTTTTGTTGTAACGGACCTCCATTAAATAAGTTTTGTTGTTGCGGACCTCCATTAAATAAGTTTTATTGTAACAGACCTCCATTAAATAAGTTTTGTTGTCGCAGATCCCCATTAAATAAGTTTTGTTGTGAAGGACCCCCATTAAATAAGTTTTATTGTAACGGACCTCCATTAAATAAGTTTTGTTGTCGTAGACCCCCATTAAATATGTTTTGTTGTAACGGACATCCATTAAATAAGTTTTGTTGTCGCGGACCTCCATTAAATATGTTTTGTTGTCATGGACCCCCATTAAATATGTTTTATTGTAACGGACCTCCATTAAATAAGTTTTGTTGTCGCAGATCCCCATTAAATAAGTTTTGTTGTGAAGGACCCCCATTAAATAGGTTTTATTGTAACGGACCTCCATTAAATAAGTTTTGTTGTGAAGGACCCCCATTAAATATGTTTTGTTGTTGCGGACCTCCATTAAATAAGTTTTGTTGTCGCGGACCTCCATTAAATATGTTTTGTTGTAACGGACCTCCATTAAATATGTTTTGTTGTCACGGCCCCCCTTAAATATGTTTTGTTGTCGCGGACCTCCATTAAGTAAGTTTTGTTGTCGCGGACCTACATTAAGTAAGTTTTGTTGTCGCGGACCTCCATTAAGTAAGTTTTGTTGTCACGGACCTACATTAAGTAAGTTTTGTTGTCGCGGACCTACATTAAGTAAGTTTTGTTGTCACGGACCTCCATTAAATAAGTTTTGCTGTCGCGGACCTCCATTTAATATGTTTTGTTGTCGCGGACCTCCATTAAATATGTTTTGTTGTCGCGGACCTACATTAAGTAAGTTTTGTTGTCGCGGACCTCCATTAAGTAAGTTTTGTTGTCACGGCCCCCCTTAAATAAGTTTTGTTGTCGCGGACCTCCATTAAATAAGTTTTGTTGTTGCGGACCTCCATTAAATATGTTTTGTTGTAACGGACCTCCATTAAATATGTTTTGTTGTCACGGCCCCCCTTAAATATGTTTTGTTGTTGCGGACCTCCATTAAGTAAGTTTTGTTGTCGCGGACCTCCATTAAGTAAGTTTTGTTGTCGCGGACCTACATTAAGTAAGTTTTGTTGTCGCGGACCTACATTAAGTAAGTTTTGTTGTCGCGGACCTCCATTAAGTAAGTTTTGTTGTCGCGGACCTACATTAAGTAAGTTTTGTTGTCGCGGACCTCCATTAAATATGTTTTGTTGTCGCGGACCTCCATTAAATATGTTTTGTTGTCGCGGACCTCCATTAAATAAGTTTTGTTGTCGCGGACCTCCATTAAATATGTTTTGTTGTCGCGGACCTCCATGAAATATGTTTTGTTGTCGCGGACCTCCATTAAATAAGTTTTGTTGTCGCGGACCTCCATGAAATATGTTTTGTTGTCGCGGACCTCCATTAAATATGTTTTGTTGTCGCGGACCTACATTAAATATGTTTTGTTGTCGCGGACCTACATTAAGTAAGTTTTGTTGTCGCGGACCTCAATTAAGTAAGTTTTGTTGTCACGGCCCCCCCTTAAATAAGTTTTGTTGTCGCGGACCTCCATTAAATAAGTTTTGTTGTTGCGGACCTCCATTAAATATGTTTTGTTGTCGCGGACCTCCATTAAGTAAGTTTTGTTGTCGCGGACCTCCATTAAATATGTTTTGTTGTCGCGGACCTCCATTAAGTAAGTTTTGTTGTTGCGGACCTCCATTAAATATGTTTTGTTGTCGCGGACCTCCATTAAGTAAGTTTTGTTGTCGCGGACCTCCATTAAATATGTTTTGTTGTCGCGGACCTCCATTAAGTAAGTTTTGTTGTCGCGGACCTCCATTAAGTAAGTTTTGTTGTCGCGGACCTCCATTAAATATGTTTTGTTGTCGCGGACCTCCATTAAATATGTTTTGTTGTCGCGGACCTCCATTAAATATGTTTTGTTGTCGCGGACCTCCATTAAATATGTTTTGTTGTAACGGACCTCCATTAAGTAAGTTTTGTTGTCGCGGACCTCCATTAAATATGTTTTGTTGTCGCGGACCTCCATTAAATATGTTTTGTTGTCACGGACCTCCATTAAATATGTTTTGTTGTAACGGACCTCCATTAAATATGTTTTGTTGTCACGGACCTCCATTAAATATGTTTTGTTGTAACGGACATCCATTAAATATGTTTTGTTGTCACGGACCTCCATTAAATATGTTTTGTTGTAACGGACCTCCATTAAATATGTTTTGTTGTCACGGACCTCCATTAAATATGTTTTGTTGTCGCGGAACGCCATTAAATATGTTTTGTTGTAACGGACCTCCATTAAATATGTTTTGTTGTCACGGACCTCCATTAAATATGTTTTGTTGTAACGGACCTCCATTAAATATGTTTTGTTGTCACGGACCTCCATTAAATATGTTTTGTTGTAACGGACATCCATTAAATATGTTTTGTTGTCACGGACCTCCATTAAATATGTTTTGTTGTAACGGACCTCCATTAAATATGTTTTGTTGTCACGGACCTCCATTAAATATGTTTTGTTGTCACGGACCCCCATTAAATATGTTTTGTTGTCACGGACCTCCATTAAATATGTTTTGTTGTCACGGACCTCCATTAAATATGTTTTGTTGTCACGGACCCCCATTAAATATGTTTTGTTGTCACGGACCCCCATTAAATATGTTTTGTTGTCACGGACCTCCATTAAATATGTTTTGTTGTAACGGACCTCCATTAAATATGTTTTGTTGTCACGGACCTCCATTAAATATGTTTTGTTGTCACGGACCTCCATTAAATATGTTTTGTTGTCACGGACCCCCATTAAATATGTTTTGTTGTCACGGACCTCCATTAAATATGTTTTGTTGTCGCAGAACGCCATTAAATATGTTTTGTTGTCACGGACCTCCATTAAATATGTTTTGTTGTCACGGACCCCCATTAAATATGTTTTGTTGTCACGGACCTCCATTAAATATGTTTTGTTGTCGCGGAACGCCATTAAATATGTTTTGTTGTAACGGACCTCCATTAAATATGTTTTGTTGTCACGGACCTCCATTAAATATGTTTTGTTGTCACGGACCTCCATTAAATATGTTTTGTTGTCACGGACCTCCATTAAATATGTTTTGTTGTCGCGGAACGCCATTAAATATGTTTTGTTGTCGCGGACCCCCATTAAATATGTTTTGTTGTAACGGACCCCCATTAAATATGTTTTGTTGTCATGGACCCCCATTAAATATGTTTTGTTGTCACGGACCCCCATTAAATATGTTTTGTTGTCACGGACCTCCATTATATGTTTTGTTTTAACGGACATCCATTAAATATGTTTTGTTGTCGTGGACCCCATTAAATATGTTTTGTTGTCATGGACCCCCATTAAATATGTTTTGTTGTCGCGGACCCCCATTAAATAAGTTTTGTTGAACGGACCTCCATTATATAATTTTTGTTGTCGTGGACCCCCATTAAATAAGTTTTGTTGTAACGGACATCCATTAAATATGTTTTGTTGTCGTGGACCCCATTAAATATGTTTTGTTGTCATGGACCCCCATTAAATATGTTTTGTTGTCGCGGACCCCCATTAAATAAGTTTTGTTGAACGGACCTCCATTATATAATTTTTGTTGTCGTGGACCTCCATTAAATAAGTTTTGTTGTAACGGACCTCCATTAAATATGTTTTGTTGTAACGGACCTCCATTAAATAAGTTTTGTTGTAACGGACCTCCATTAATTAAGTTTTGTTGTCGCGGACCTCCATTAAATATGTTTTGTTGTCGCGGACCTCCATTAAATATGTTTTGTTGTAACGGACCTCCATTAAATATGTTTTGTTGTAACGGACCTCCATTAAATATGTTTTGTTGTAACGGACCTCCATTAAATAAGTTTTGTTGTTGCGGACCTCCATTAAATAAGTTTTATTGTAACAGACCTCCATTAAATAAGTTTTGTTGTCGCAGATCCCCATTAAATAAGTTTTGTTGTGAAGGACCCCCATTAAATAGGTTTTATTGTAACGGACCTCCATTAAATAAGTTTTGTTGTCGTAGACCCCCATTAAATATGTTTTGTTGTAACGGACCCCCATTAAATAAGTTTTGTTGTCGCGGACCTCCATTAAATATGTTTTGTTGTCATGGACCCCCATTAAATATGTTTTATTGTAACGGACCTCCATTAAATAAGTTTTGTTGTCGCAGATCCCCATTAAATAAGTTTTGTTGTGAAGGACCCCCATTAAATAGGTTTTATTGTAACGGACCTCCATTAAATAAGTTTTGTTGTGAAGGACCCCCATTAAATAGGTTTTATTGTAACGGACCTCCATTAAATAAGTTTTGTTGTCGTGGACCCCCATTAAATATGTTTTGTTGTAACGGACCCCCATTAAATAAGTTTTGTTGTAACGGATCCCCATTAAATATGTTTTGTTGTCACGGACCACCAGGATTCAACTTCACCTCAATTAACGATTGATTTTCTTGTGTGCTTTCATTCACTCTGTACATGTTGATACACAATATCAAACGTTCTTATTCTTCAAGCCTTTGCGAGAATTTGAAACGCTGATCTATAGCATTGTCATCTTGACGTCTTCTTCATCCAATCCTAAACTACAGCTACTAGCAAGCTTCTACAGTACTACCTAAGTAGTACAATCGTTCTCATGTCTTATTCGTCATTCCCTCTAGCCAGTCCCTAGTCTATGTTCATGTCTCTGTACGAAATGCCCACCATACATCAGTTGTCTAACTTCTCCCAAAAAACGTCCTCCAGTCAACATAATCAGACACACTGATCAACTCAGTCAAGGAAGAAAATACCCGGAAATCCTGGCATAGAAACGTTCCGGAACTAAAAGACAACAACTATCTTTACGACACATGTTACCATTGATGGTGTATGTCGGGGTGGGCCCCACAACAGCACCAGAGGGATAAAGGCTGCTTGTTCAAATCAGTCGCCACGACGTGTGAGACTCCAGGATGTTTATTTCACCAACAAAACACTTTCTATCTACCACGAGTTTCGATTACTGTACGCCGTATTTTCAGCAGTGAAACAGTGGATTTCGTCGCATGGCCATTATCAGGCGAACGAAAGATAGATAACTATAGCTAAAATGCCCCACAGAGATGACAAGAAACATGTAAGGTAAGTAAGAAAGAGAAGGCTGTAGAAGAGAAAGTGAGGAGGAAAAAAAAAAACCTAGAGAAATGTGCGTCTTAAAACCTGCCAAGAACTATAAATAAGAATTGCGTGTCACCTGGCATGAAACATTTATAAATAACATCCAGGTGATTTATGTCGATCCAGTCATATTTGGAATAAAACGCCTTTATTTCTGTACAAACAAGTGTCTATTAATAGACAGCACTGGACATTGGCGTTTAATAAGAGGATGAGGTAAATCTGACGGAAAGTGGGACGTAACTCCCGCACAGATCCTGATATATCACCAGTCACAGCTAATCAACACAAAATCATAGTTGTAATGTAGTTCTCACTTTCAATCTGACATCGTGTGGGTTTGTGATGGAATGTTACACGAAGAATACTCTGTTGTCTAATATTAGGAAGAAACAATCATTATTTTTTGGCCATGTAATGAGAACAGAACAACTGGAATATATTGTAACAACTGGGAAAATTGAGGGACGAAGAGATAGAGGGAAGCAAAGAGAAAAAATAACAGACAGCTTAAGAGAATGGCTTGGCAGAAGGTCAACAACAGAAATGATAAATAGCTGGCGAGATCGAAAGTTGTGGAGAGACATGATCACCTACGCCAGTAGGCCCGGTACTTGATGATGATGATGACTCTGTTGAACTCTTATTTAAGGAAATGGAAAACCCTTCTGATGGGAAGATATGAGTCGTCACCATACCAGTTGGCGTAGGTGATCATGTCCTTCCACTATTCTCTGTCCACATTGCTCTCTCTCTCTCCCTCTCTCTCTCTCTTCACTTCCTCTTGTACCAGCTCGAACGTTGAAGGAGATACAGCGTGCGGGTTCTCACCGTTGTGACGGCTTCACTCATTACTTTGACGGCTTCACTCATTACTGTGATGGCTTCACTCATTACTAACGTTGAAGGAGATACAGCGTGCGGGTTCTCACCGTTGTGACGGCTTCACTCATTACTGTGACGGCTTCACTCATTACTAACGTTGAAGGAGATACAGCGTGCGGGTTCTCACCGTTGGGATGACGGCTTCACTCATTACTAACGTTGAAGGAGATACAACGTGCGGGTTCTCACCGTTGTGACGGCTTCACTCATTACTAACGTTGAAGGAGATACAACGTGCGGGTTCTCACCGTTATGACGGCTTCACTCATTACTAACGTTGAAGGAGATACAACGTGCGGGTTCTCACCGTTGTGACGGCTTCACTCATTACTAACGTTGAAGGAGATACAACGTGCGGGTTCTCACCGTTGTGACGGCTTCACTCATTACCAACTTATGACGTTGCATCATCTTTTCGATGTTGTCTGTCCATCTTACTATTGGTCTGCATCTTGCTCTTCTCTCTTCTCCTCTTTTAATATATCCTTTGTTTGGTAAGGAATCACACAAATTATTTCTAGATGGACAAACGGGTTTATTTGTTGTTTCTGTATGTTCAATGATTACTCTTTCTCTTATTATATCATGTCTGATTTTGTCTTTTATGGTTACTCACAGGGCTTTTCTCAGACATTGCATCTCTGTGGTGACAAACTTTCTGTTGTACTAAATCGTAAGTGACCATGTTTAGCATTTGTATTACAATATTGGAAAAAATATACCATGTATAAGATGTTTCTTGGTGGTAATAGGTATTGCTTTATGTTGATGATTGGGGGAAAAAAGTCCCAATATTTGGTTTGGCTTCTTGCAGTTTCTTTATCGATGTTAGCCTCGTCAGAGAAAGTTGTTCTCAGATGTTTCAAGTAGATCCACAGTGTACCGTCCATCAATTCTGCAGTGGACTGTTTATCGTGCAACGACACGAAGCTATCTTCTCTCTTCGCCGTCCGCGATTTCCGTTCCTTGTATTTATTTCAACTTCTCTCTTCATATTACGTGCCAGAAAAATGTCGATTCTTTCTTTCTGTTGTTTTCAGGAACTCTCTTCTAGTGTTGGTCTCTTGAAGAATGTCACCGTTTGTCTTTTTTAGTTGTGGGAATTCTCAATATTCTTCTGAGAAATTCTATCTCTGTGGCCTCTAATCGTCTTTTCATTTGTTTCATTTGTTTTGGTTAGTGTCATATAACATCTCTTTATAGGCGATTCCATCTCTAAAAATTACCCTCATCTCCTACAGGTTAGTGTCATATAACATCTCTTTATAGGCGATTCCATCTCTAAAAATTACCCTCATCTCCTATAGGTTAGTGTCATATAACATCTCTTTATAGGCGATTCCATCTATAAAAATTACCCTCATCTCCTACAGGTTAGTGTCATATAACATCTCTTTATAGGCGATTCCATCTATAAAAATTACCCTCATCTCCTACAGGTTAGTGTCATATAACATCTCTTTATAGGCGATTCCATCTCTAAAAATTACCCTCATCTCCTACAGGTTAGTGTCATATAACATCTCTTTATAGGCGATTCCATCTCTAAAAACTACCCTCATCTCCTACAGGTTAGTGTCATATAACATCTCTTTATAGGCGATTCCATCTCTAACAATGACCCTCATCTCCTACAGGTTAGTGTCATATAACATCTCTTTATCATTATCAAGTACCAAGCGTGTTGGCGTAGGTGACCATGTCTCCCCACAATTTTCGATCACAACAGTTATTTATAATTTCTGTTGTTGACCTTCTGCCAAGCCATTTTCTTAAGCTGTCTGGTATCTTTTCTCTTTGCGTCCCTCTATCTCTTCGTCCCTCTTGTTTCCAGTTGTTACAATATATTCCAGTTGTTCTTTTCTCATTACATGGCCAAAAAATGATGATTGTTTTTTTCTTAATATTGGAAATTAACTCTCTTTTTGCTTTCGCCTCTTTCAGAACGTTTTCATTTCTATTCTTAGCTGTCCATGGTATTCTCAACATTCTTCTGTAAAACAACATTTCTACAGCTTCCAGTGATTTTCTTGTCTGTTGTCCTATTGTCCAAGACTCACATCCATATGTTAAGACTGGCTCAACATAACATTTAAGAACTCTTTTTCTTGTTTCTATTGTCAAAAATGGATTGCATAGTATCTTCCTCATTCTTAACGAAAGCTGCTTTTGACTCAGCCATTCTGCATCTCACCTCTGTTGTACATCTTCCGTCTGAGGTTAACATTGTTCCCAGATATTTAAATTCATTTACCTGTTAACATCTCTTTATCATCATCATCATGTGACATACCGGTTGGCGTAGGTGATCATGTCCCTCCACAATCTTCTATCTACAGTGCATGGTATCAGTTTTGTTGTTTACTGTTTTCCATGCCATGACACCAAGCTATCCAGTATTTTCTCTCTTTGTCGCCAGCGATCTCTCTTTCCTTTCATTTTGCCAGTTGTAACCAAGTATTCCAACTTTCCTTTTCTCATGATGTGCCCGAAAAATGTTGATTGCTTCTTTCTGATGTTTTTTAAGAGCTCCCTTTTTGTGTTGGCCTCTTTGAGAACTTCCTCATTGGTCTTTTTAGCTGTCCAGGGAACTTTCAACATTCTTCTGAGAAATCCCATCTCTGTGGCCTCTAATCGTCTTTTCATTTGTTTATCTACTGTCCATGATTCACTTCCATAGGTCAGAATGGGTTCTATATAGCACCGATGAACTCTCTTTCTCATTTTTATTGACAGATTTGTTGCATAAGATATTTTTCATTTTCTGATATGCTATTTTGGCCTGAGCTATTCTGCTTTTTATTTATGTGGTGTATCTACCATATGATGTTATTATTGTGCCCAAGTATTTGAAACGTTGCACTTGTTTCAGATTTGTCTCGTTTATTTTTATGCTGCACGATGGTGGTGATTGCTTCTTCGATATAACCATTACTTCTGTTTTCTTACTATTTAGACTGAGACCTTTCTTGTTGCTTTCTTTTACTATTATGTCTATCTTTTTATAGCCGGATCAAAACGATGTCAACATTTAGCCTCGCTTTATCGTCTCTGACTGTATAATCTGTGGTTATCCCCGAGTTGTGGCTACTCGGATGCTAATAATCACAGCGGAGTGCACACAACAGGGGGGAGCTACACTCATCAAATACGAGTATAGAGGACACAGGACGAGAGTGCTAACCGTAGAACAAGATCAGTAACGTGTCAGATACAAGTTACTAAACGACACGATAGGTAAACTATGAGGGTTGGCGAGGGCTGGGTGGGGCGAGTGGATACACAATTAAAGCTGAAACCTGGGGACAGCGAGTGAGTACAGACAGGTCGCGCCATCAACAAGATGAAATTACAGACACGTCACTGTCAGAGAGTCGGACATACTCAGTGAGTGCTGAAAGGCCCATGTGCTTAAACACAGGAAGTTCTGACACATCAATAACATGTTTCATAAATTGCAATAATAACAATGTGCGAAAACGTGTCCTACTTTTTAAGTGCATTTAGGACAATGTGCATATATAATTCACTCACTGTTTCAGTGCATTTAGGACAATGTACATATATAATTCACTCACTGTTTCAGTGCATTTAGGACAATGTACATATATAATTCACTCGCTGTTTCAGTGCATTTAGGACAATGTACATATATAATTCACTCACTGTTTCAGTGCATTTAGGACAATGTACATATATAATTCACTCACTGTTTCAGTGCATTTAGGACAATGTACATATATAATTCACTCACTGTTTCAGTGCATTTAGGACAATGTACATATATAATTCACTCACTGTTTCAGTGCATTTAGGACAATGTACATATATATAACTCACCCACTATTACAGTAAGTAAAAAAAGTAAAGTACCCCTGTCACGCCAAGTGGCGTATAGGAAATATGGCGTTATATCATATGGCGAAATATGGCGATAAATTTTATAGACCTTCGGCACATGATGTTTGGGGTAATGTGGTCGGTATTTCGCCCGCGCCACTTTACTTTCCCAGAAAAAAATTCGGTACCCATTAAAGGCAGGGTGAACCGGAAGCCGTCGGTTGGGATCGAACCCTACCTCTTGTCCTTTGTAGTCCAGTTAACTAACCACAGATCTCTGTTTCAGTGCATTTAGGAAATTGTACACAATAATATGTCCTACTGTTTTAGAACATATGATATATACACATATATAATTCGATCGACTTGTTCAGTACATAGTACAATGTACAGAGACGAATCAACATCACCATTACCAGATAACCTGTCCACATGCATAGGTGGTGATGATGTACTTTCAGGCATTTGGGTTCTATGTATTTCCTAACAGTTTTCAACTTGGTCATGACTCACTGCTACAGTCTTCAGTATACTCTGTCAGTGTAGGTCTCGCTTTGCGTGAGTTTTTATCAGCACGATTTACAACTGATGGATACAAGGAATAAATGCAAGACAGGCATATCTTAGTGCTTATAGAGCAATGAAAAAGAGTCCTCAGATGTTACATAGAACCAGTCTTAACATATGGATGTGAATCATGGACAATGCGACAACAGACAAGAAAATATACTGCGGACTGTAGAAACATGGTTTTACAGAAGAACTTCAGAACAGTGAGGGTACAATAGGTACTGCTGGTAATGAAACGTTCACATAAAACCTAGACCAAAGAGAGAGCTAATTTCCAATATTAAGAAGAAACAATCATCATTTGTTGGCCATGTAATTAGAAGGAAATAGCTTTAATATATGGTGATAACTGGGAAAATTGAGGGACGAAGTGATAGAGGGAAGCAAAGTGAAAAGATGCCAGACAGCTTAAGAGAATGCAGACAAAGAATAGATGAATATTATTATAGAAGGATACTTCCGAGGCGATAATTCAGCGAATCAAAGCAGGAAGAGATATGTTTACAGCACTCTGAAAAAATAACAAATAAACAACAACAGAATAAAATTAAAACAAAGGACAATATATGGTCCGAAGCTTTAAGGGAATGGCTTGGCAGAAGGTCAACTATGGTACTTGATGATGACCATGATGATAGAGCAAAGAGCTTACATGTTGAGAGAGAACTCGGTGGCAGATGGTCATATACTCTCTCTCTCTCTCTCTTCACGTCCTCATGAACCCATATAAAACGGCACAGCAACACTCAAGGCAGCGCTGATATCAAATTGATAAAACAAAAGGCGCAGGAGAAAGGAGACGAGGCCAGGCACCACAAATACATCTTGTTTGTTCTGTGGATGGATCTGTCTGTCCAGACATCTTGTTTGTTCTGTGGATGGATCTGTCTGTCCAGACATCTTGTTCGTTCTGTGGATGGATCTGTCTGTCCAGACATCTTGTTTGTTCTGTGGATGGATCTGTCTGTCCAGACATCTTGTTTGTTCTGTGGATAGATCTGTCTGTCCAGACATCTTGTTCGTTCTGTGGATGGATCTGTCTGTCCAGACATCTTGTTTGTTCTGTGGCTGGATCTGTCTGTCCAGACATCTTGTTTGTTCTGTGGATGGATCTGTCTGTCCAGACATCTTGTTTGTTCTGTGGATGGATCTGTCTGTCCAGACATCTTGTTTGTTCTGTGGATGGATCTGTCTGTCCAGACATCTTGCTCGTTCTGTGGATGGATCTGTCTGTCCAGACATCTTGTTTGTTCTGTGGATGGATCTGTCTGTCCAGACATCTTGTTTGTTCTGTGGATGGATCTGTCTGTCCAGACATCTTGTTTGTTCTGTGGATGGATCTGTCTGTCCAGACATCTTGTTTGTTCTGTGGCTGGATCTGTCTGTCCAGACATCTTGTTCGTTCTGTGGCTGGATCTGTCTGTCCAGACATCTTGTTTGTTCTGTGGCTGGATCTGTCTGTCCAGACATCTTGTTCGTTCTGTGGATGGATCTGTCTGTCCAGACATCTTGTTCGTTCTGTGGCTGGATCTGTCTGTCCAGACATCTTGTTCGTTCTGTGGCTGGATCTGTCTGTCCAGACATCTTGTTCGTTCTGTGGCTGGATCTGTCTGTCCAGACATCTTGCTCGTTCTGTGGATGGATCTCTCTGTCCAGACATCTTGCTCGTTCTGTGGCTGGATCTGTCTGTCCAGACATCTTGTTCGTTCTGTGGATGGATCTGTCTGTCCAGACATCTTGTTCGTTCTGTGGCTGGATCTGTCTGTCCAGACATCTTGTTCGTTCTGTGGATGGATCTGTCTGTCCAGACATCTTGTTCGTTCTGTGGCTGGATCTGTCTGTCCAGACATCTTGCTCGTTCTGTGGATGGATCTGTCTGTCCAGACATCTTGTTCGTTCTGTGGATGGATCTGTCTGTCCAGACATCTTGTTCGTTCTGTGGATGGATCTGTCTGTCCAGACATCTTGTTCGTTCTGTGGATGGATCTGTCTGTCCAGACATCTTGTTCGTTCTGTGGCTGGATCTGTCTGTCCAGACATCTTGTTCGTTCTGTGGCTGGATCTGTCTGTCCAGACATCTTGTTCGTTCTGTGGATGGATCTGTCTGTCCAGACATCTTGCTCGTTCTGTGGCTGGATCTGTCTGTCCAGACATCTTGCTCGTTCTGTGGCTGGATCTGTCTGTCCAGACATCTTGCTCGTTCTGTGGCTGGATCTGTCTGTCCAGACATCTTGCTCGTTCTGTGGATGGATCTGTCTGTCCAGACAACTTGCTCGTTCTGTGGCTGGATCTGTCTGTCCAGACATCTTGCTCGTTCTGTGGCTGGATCTGTCTGTCCAGACATCTTGCTCGTTCTGTGGATGGATCTGTCTGTCCAGACATCTTGCTCGTTCTGTGGATGGATCTGTCTGTCCAGACATCTTGTTCGTTCTGTGGCTGGATCTGTCTGTCCAGACATCTTGCTCGTTCTGTGGCTGGATCTGTCTGTCCAGACATCTTGCTCGTTCTGTGGCTGGATCTGTCTGTCCAGACATCTTGCTCGTTCTGTGGCTGGATCTGTCTGTCCAGACAACTTGCTCGTTCTGTGGCTGGATCTGTCTGTCCAGACATCTTGTTCGTTCTGTGGCTGGATCTGTCTGTCCAGACATCTTGTTCGTTCTGTGGCTTGATCTGTCTGTCCAGACATCTTGCTCGTTCTGTGGCTGGATCTGTCTGTCCAGACATCTTGTTCGTTCTGTGGCTGGATCTGTCTGTCCAGACATCTTGCTCGTTCTGTGGATGGATCTGTCTGTCCAGACATCTTGTTCGTTCTGCGGATGGATCTGTCCAATATTGGCAGATTCAGCCACGAGAGAATCTGTTCAGAAAAGCAGCATCCAGCATCAAACACTAATATTTGACCAAACTACTGACTTATCATGACTCTGACACGCCCGCACCCTTGCCGCTCCCCAACAATTGATAAGTCACGGTCGCTTGTCCAGCCTCGTGACATAGCGCGTCCCATATCAATTACTTGTAATCTTCGCTTCCATCTTTGCTTCTTTATTCCGTATGTATGCCAACTCTTGTAAGAACATTTGAAAACACATCACGCGCAAGTACACAACCACCTCAGATTGAATTAGCAAAATTTGTATGGTTATAGTTATCGTTATTCGAAGGACCCGGTAAAACTGCAAACTAATGGAAATCCATAACTGCTCAGCCGTCCGTGCCAGTGGATTCATCCGAATTAATATCTCATCGAATATCCAATCATAGAGAGGCACTTGCCGTCCCCATCGTAGCAAACTCAGCACACGCCAAAAGTCATAAGGCGTATTATAGCACCGATAGTGAAAGAATCGGAACTGTCCTTCGTCATACGATATCATCACTCATCGTAAGCAATCTGAATATAGAAACACCATCCGGCTGAAACACACAGCTCACGGTGTGAGTACTACTAACTAGCTCCGGCAGCAAGCCGGACTTGGAATATGAGGAAACAGCAACAAGGAACACTTTTCAGACAGTGCCTCAACGGTTCCCTGTCGCCTCTCCGTCATATTGACAGGAAGTTGGGTATGAGTATTTTACAGAGATTCTATCATATGTTTTCTGTAGATCAGAGTCTTTGTGATAATATGTGTAACATATTGTGAACTTCCAGGCTGAGTTCAGCAGGCGACTGATGACAGAAAGTTTTCACCCAGCCCCCCCCCCCCCTTTTTTCCTCAAGTGTGTGATGAAGCTACAGGGCCGAAACACTCGACGGGAGGAGCACTTCTGATGACCAGATTACCTCCTGCAGCAAAGCCCTGTATCAAGAGAGTGTCATATTAATGTCAGCAGTTTAGCATGTCGCCTCTTTGGCGCCTCTACAACCAACCGTTGATTCGGGACTGTCCAGTCTATGCATTTCTCATCATCATCATTATCATCATCATCCAAAGAGAGCTACATATATATATATATATATATATATATATATATATAAAGTACCCACTGGACATACAGTGATAGGATTATACCAGTCAAGTTGAAAGCAAAACCATTCGACATAGCAATAATACAGACATATGCACCTACTCAAGTTGAAAGCAAAACCATTCGACATAGCAATAATACAGACATATGCACCTACTCAAGTTGAAAGCAAAACCATTCGACATAGCAATAATACAGACATATGCATCTACTCAAGTTGAAAGCAAAACCATTCGACATAGCAATAATACAGACATATGCACCTACTCAAGTTGAAAGCAAAACCATTCGACATAGCAATAATACAGACATATGCACCTACTCAAGTTGAAAGCAAAACCATTCGACATAGCAATAATACAGACATATGCACCTACTCAAGTTGAAAGCAAAACCATTCGACATAGCAATAATACAGACATATGCACCTACTCAAGACAACACAGATGAACAAATAGAGGCATACTATGAAGACCTAAATAAAGTTATGAAGCAAGTGAAATCTTCAGACATCTTGATTGTAATGGGTGACATGAACGCTAAAGTAGGAAAATGTAGATATAAGACCATTATAGAAAATCATGGTTTAGGAAAAAGAAATGACAGAGGAGAAAGATTAATACAATTCTGTGAAGAAAACAGGCTGATAATATGTAACACCTACTTTGAGCAAGAGAAAAGGAAACTATACACATGGAAAAGCCCTGGAGATAAGAAGAGGAATGAAATAGATTACATAATGATAAAAGAAAGGTTCCGTAACAGCGTAAAGAAAGCCAAAACCTACCCAGTAGCAGATATTAATTCGGATCACAATCCTGTAATGATTAAAATGAAAATCAAACTAAAGAGAAACAAGCAAAAGTCTAATTCATCAACAAACCCACTAGATATCTATCTATCTATCTATTGTCCTTTCGAGCCGAAGACGGCATATAGGGTAGTACCACAATCTCAAAAACAGAAACCTTGTGTGCCAAAATGGCACATATTACAGAGATCACTGCTCTAAAATATATGGCGCTGTTTCCATAACAATAGTTTTTACAATGACAGCTTGTCAAGCCATCGATCTATATCCTTAGTCGCCTCTTACGACATGCCTGGAAGGTCACAGTGTCACTATTCTTTACCTCCCTCATAATGAGGTCCCGGTAACACACAGGAAACTAGATATAACAACTTTAAATCAAAAAGATATTAAAGATACCTATACAATACAAGTAAAGAACACATACCAGAAGCTGCTAGAAGAAGGAATTGAACAATACAGAAGAGAAAATCCTGATGAAAAAGTAACAACCAAATGGCAATGCATAAAGAAAAGCATACAAGAAACCTAATCATCATCCTCATCATAAAACATATGACAGAATCTACTACCCATATGCACTTCACAAATTCAATCTGAGATGGTTGTGTACTTGCCCGTGAGGTGTTGAAATGTTTCTTACAAGAGTTGGCATATATAGGGAATAAAGAAGCAAGGATGGAAGCGGAGATTACAAGTAATTGATATGGGACGCCGTGATGCCACGAGGCTGGACAAGCGGCCGTGACTCATCAATTGTTGGGGAGCGGGGAGGGTTGTGGGCGTGTCACTAATCACGTGTGAGTCATGTGATGTCTCTTCTCTTGTGCGGCGACACACTGGCAGTTTAGTCCAATGTGGGGTTACAACAGTAGGACAGAGACACGTTATGACGGACAGAGACACGTTATGGCGGACAGAGACACGTTATGGCGGACAGAATGGCGGACAGAGACACGTTATGGCGGACAGAGACACGTTATGGCGGACAGAGAGACAGGTTATGACGGACAGAGACAAGTTATGACGGACAGAGACAGGTTATGACGGACAGAGACAGGTTATGACGGACAGAGACAAGTTATGACGGACAGAGACAAGTTATGACGGACAGAGACAGGTTATGGCGGACAGAGAGACAGGTTATGACGGACAGAGAGACAGGTTATGACGGACAGAGACAAGTTATGACGGACAGAGACAGGTTATGGCGGGCAGAGAGACAGGTTATGACGGACAGAGACAAGTTATGACGGACAGAGACAGGTTATGACGGACAGAGAGACAGGTTATGACGGACAGAGACAAGTTATGACGGACAGAGACAAGTTATGACGGACAGAGACAGGTTATGACGGACAGAGACAAGTTATGACGGACAGAGACAGGTTATGACGGACAGAGAGACAGGTTATGACGGACAGAGACAAGTTATGACGGACAGAGACAAGTTATGACGGACAGAGACAAGTTATGACGGACAGAGACAGGTTATGGCGGACAGAGAGACAGGTTATGACGGACAGAGACAAGTTATGACGGACAGAGACAGGTTATGGCGGACAGAGAGACAGGTTATGGCGGACAGAGAGACAGGTTATGACGGACAGAGAGACAGGTTATGACGGACAGAGACAAGTTATGACGGACAGAGACAGGTTATGGCGGACAGAGAGACAGGTTATGACGGACAGAGAGAGACAGGTTATGACGGACAGAGACAAGTTATGACGGACAGAGACAGGTTATGGCGGACAGAGAGACAGGTTATGACGGACAGAGACAAGTTATGACGGACAGAGACAGGTTATGGCGGACAGAGAGAGACAGGTTATGACGGACAGAGACAAGTTATGACGGACAGAGAGACACGTTATGACGGACAGAGAGAGACAGGTTATGACGGACAGAGACAAGTTATGACGGACAGAGACAGGTTATGGCGGACAGAGACAAGTTATGGCGGACAGAGACAGGTTATGACGGACAGAGACAGGTTATGGCGGACAGAGACAGGTTATGACGGACAGAGACAAGTTATGACGGACAGAGACAGGTTATGGCGGACAGAGAGACAGGTTATGGCGGACAGAGAGACAGGTTATGACGGACAGAGAGACAGGTTATGACGGACAGAGACAGGTTATGGCGGACAGAGAGACAGGTTATGACGGACAGAGAGACAGGTTATGACGGACAGAGACAAGTTATGGCGGACAGAGAGACAGGTTATGGCGGACAGAGAGACAGGTTATGACGGACAGAGACAAGTTATGACGGACAGAGACAAGTTATGACGGACAGAGACAGGTTATGACGGACAGAGACAGGTTATGACGGACAGAGAGACAGGTTATGACGGACAAAGACAGGTTATGGCGGACAGAGAGACAGGTTATGACGGACAGAGACAAGTTATGACGGACAGAGACAGGTTATGGCGGACAGAGAGACAGGTTATGACGGACAGAGACAAGTTATGACGGACAGAGACAGGTTATGGCGGACAGAGAGACAGGTTATGACGGACAGAGACAAGTTATGACGGACAGAGACAAGTTATGACGGACAGAGACAGGTTATGACGGACAGAGAGACAGGTTATGACGGACAGAGACAAGTTATGACGGACAGAGACAGGTTATGGCGGACAGAGAGACAGGTTATGGCGGACAGAGAGACAGGTTATGACGGACAGAGACAAGTTATGACGGACAGAGACAAGTTATGACGGACAGAGACAGGTTATGACGGACAGAGACAGGTTATGACGGACAGAGACAAGTTATGACGGACAGAGACAAGTTATGACGGACAGAGACAAGTTATGACGGACAGAGACAAGTTATGACGGACAGAGACAGGTTATGACGGACAGAGACAGGTTATGACGATGCATATAATAATAAAAATAATCATCATCATCGAGTGCCTACGACAGCCTGCACCAATAAAAATAATACGATAAGACAATCTGGTGTAATGAGAGCAGCACTTCCCATCAACAACACGTTTCTACAATCGTCACAACACTACCACGTCATTGCCATAGATCTATCTCCCCATAGCCAAATCTAGATTTACTTAGGCCTGCGGGCTGAGAGGGAATTCCAGGAAAACCTCCATCTAGCGCGACGTTTTCAGCTTAGCGAGTAGAAGCAATGGAGGGCAGTCTGACGTCAGCCGTCTATACCCCTGTAAACGTCAGTCGGAGGGTTTTCTTGATTGATTTTCTGCCCACGCGCCTTAGTATTTCTATAGTTGGCTGTGATCTCAGTTGTTAGTGTTCTGTCACTGCTGTTAGTTTTCATCTAAAAGTGGCATTTTAGTTCACATCTTGGAAATGTAACAAAACATGAAGGGATGAACATGCCCTGAGCCCACAACATTGCACTCATTGCCATACTTGATATTTTATAGAAGAGGTTCCATCCACTTTATGTACGAGACACACACTGTGAAGTGTTTAGCTACCAATGCTGTGAAGTGTTTAGCTACCAATGCTGTGAAGTGTTTAGCTACCTATGCTGTGAAGTGTTTAGCTACCAATGCTGTGAAGTGTTTAGCTACCAATGATGTGAAGTGTTTAGCTACCAATGCTGTGAAGTGTTTAGCTACCAATGCTGTGAAGTGTTTAGCTACCAATGCTGTGAAGTGTTTAGCTACCAATGCTGTGAAGTGTTTAGCTACCAATGCTGTGAAGTGTTTAGCTACCAATGCTGTGAAGTGTTTAGCTACCAATGCTGTGAAGTGTTTAGCTACCAATGCTGTGAAGTGTTTAGCTACCAATGCTGTGAAGTGTTTAGCTACCAATGCTGTGAAGTGTTTAGCTACCAATGCTGTGAAGTGTTTAGCTACCAATGCTGTGAAGTGTTTAGCTACCAATGCTGTGAAGTGTTTAGCTACCAATGCTGTGAAGTGTTTAGCTACCAATGCTCGTAACAAAAAATAATCAGAGATAAGCAAATGTGATTGTATCAGGGGATGCAACATTGAAACGTTGATCACAAAAGTTTGTATATTTTAAGACACAAC
Source organism: Megaustenia siamemsis (assembly GCA_032433765.1). Classification (NCBI taxonomy): domain Eukaryota; kingdom Metazoa; phylum Mollusca; class Gastropoda; order Stylommatophora; family Ariophantidae; genus Megaustenia; species Megaustenia siamemsis. The sequence goes on along the minus strand of JAVIAB010000059.1, from coordinate 6,145,210 downwards.
TTATTTAAATCATTAGAATTTGTGAGGAACAAACATGTGTTTAACCTTCATAGAGATACACAAGTATAGAAATGAACTAAAGTATAATTGCCAAACAACTGTGCTGTATATACAAGGCCCGTTTGGGCGTCATCGCTAGATTGTTATTTTCTGGGCCTCGATAAAGTTAACAAGTCACGATCTGGGGGGAGGCACCCCAACCATGAACTGGCAGGTTACAGCTGTTTCTGGGTGATATTTTAATAGTCAGGAATTGTTACAGCGGTAGAGGTCAATACACACAACAGTGCTCACAGCCACAATAATGGAGAAACAATCGCGATCTGGAGAAACAATCGCGATCTGGAGAAACAATCGCGATCTGGAGAAACAATCGCGATCTGGAGAAACAATCGCGATCTGGAGAAACAATCGCGATCTGGAGAAACAATCGCGATCATACAGACATAACGTCAATAACATTGCAACCATCAATATTTGCGGTATCAGAGACAAAGAAGAACAATTAATGGACGCAATGATAAAAAGAAGAATCAAAATACTTGGAGTAGCAGACACAAGACTGAAGGAGAAACAAACAAGGAAAGCGTACATGAATTATACCATAATAAACTCAGGAGTTAACACCAACGAAGTAGCAGACACAAGACTGAAGGAGAAACAAACAAGGAAAGCGTACATGAATTAAACATACGCTACGAATACGTCAGATTAAGAGGAAGACCGAGAAAGAGATGGATAAAGGGAATACTAGAATCACTAGGAGTGATAACACCAGAAGAGGCCTACATAAGAGCAGAGAATAGCAGATTGTTTCTCCCCTCGACGCCAACGGCAGCAGAGGAAGGATAGAAGAAGGAGGAATTGTTCTCAGTTCTAAAACCAAACTTTCATGTAATTCTGCTATAGAACTTAACAATAACCGTCAGAGACGCTATAAGTTACACTTGTTGAACATTTGTAGTTAAATTATTGTTATTTTACAACAGAAAGGGCTACATTTGTCAAATTATAAAATATTTATTCTAATACACCTCTTTGAACGAAAATATTAGCATTATAATTAGCTATTCTAGAATATGCTTACTTTCCTCGAGTGTTCCAAATTTGAACCACTCAAATAAAATCTCAATAGCAAGAATGAGTGGAATGTAATTTCCCATGAATATCTTCAGTTATACACGTAGCAAGGTTTTGATGAGTGTAACTAAAATACTACTTTGTGATAACAGCAAACAGCCGTGGACTACAACCCTCCCACCGGCACGTCCACCGGTGGAGTATTGTGGAATACCGTTCAGATAAGGTCAGTGGCGGCATATGTTTCAATGGCAGGGGGAGTGGATTGTTGTTACCCTGTGAGGGGCACTAAAAATCCAAGACGCACACGTCAGATGAGCTTAGCTTCTCACTTACTGAAAATGTCAACATGACTATGTCAAATTTCTCAGCATGAGCGCCTTCAGGAAGCAGAACAGCATTTTGACGAACGAAGAAAGATCTCAAACACGCCATGTATAAGGAAGTATCCCTTTATTTGGGACTCCAGTTGGTGCGGCAGGCCAAGAAGGCCGTTTAGTCGAATCGGGTTCAGGACTAGTGGCATTTTTGTTGCAATGTAGTCTCAATTGATTCTTTCTGCTTTGGTTTTGGGTTTGTGGAGACAGCCTTAATCCGGTCGCATTCATCTGACCACAAAAGCAACATGGTTTTGGCGCCCACAGAGTTAGTGCTGAAGGCGACTGGCTGTTGAGTTCGGTGGAACGGTACCAGGTCCCAGCTCAGCCCTGGGACGGGATGGATGAACTGTCTGTTTTCAACTGCAACTTTGCCACCAGCTGGACTGTGGTCGTATCGAGTGTCCCAACGAAGTGGCGGCTTGACTTCATTTGCTGGGACTGCTATTATAATCATGAAGTCCACGTGGTGAATTTGGCGCGGGCGCATCGAGATTATGCTGCTCGTGACGGTCGTTAAGGCGACACGGAAGTGTCCATACTAAGGTGTAAATGGAACAATATGAACAATTGAGATGGACACTTTGTTGCTTGCTGGAAAGGGGGTGACCATGTATGGAAATGCCCCGTATGCAGTGAAGCTCTTCTGTTCTAAAGTCTAAAGTCTTTCCCACAAATACACCACAAAGGGCCGGATGTGCGGTGACGTGATAGTTTCTCTCTGCAATGGCATCCAAACGTTGACACATTTTTAGCTAATCAGATCAGGCTTATGCAAGCTCGTCTATTTTTCCCTGAGTAAACCCGGAACCTATTAAAGGTTGGACGAGCCTATGATAAATTAATGAAAATTGACGTACACTTTTAATTTTGGATGATAATTCTGGTCAAAAGTAACCTGAAAGACATTGTTTTTTTTTACCTCTGACGAAGTTCCGTTAGACTAGGAACTGAATTTTGCGCGTTAATCCGTTTTTCCCTGGCAGCACAGTGTGTGCACAGGGGTCCCACGTCGCACAGGCAGATAACTCCGTCTTTCGGTGTATTTATATTTTTTTCCGTTCACGAGTAATTGACGTTTCAAGCCGGGCCTCGCTGTTGAGACCAGGGCTGGTTGGCGCAGACAGAAATCAAAACTAAAAATCCCAAACGGTGTAGCCAGGATTTGAACCCACAACCTATCTGTCTCGAGGCCGGCGTCTTGCCTCGAGATCAACCAGTCCACCAGACTTAGTCTGAGGTTGAACGGATCGTGCCTCGCCACGAGGTTGGCAAAACCTACAGGACAACAGCAACAAGCCAGCGACCGAGGCCGAACTCCTCTTTACATAAGTATCCTTGTCTGCTCAACAACGGCTCCGTAGACTTAACTAGAGAATTAACTTGAATAAACAAAAAAACACAATGTTGAACAAACAATCTAGACAGATTGTCTTCAAAACTATATGAACTCTTTTCAGTACGGAAGGTTTTTATCAATTTAGCGGTTGAGATTTCAGAGACAAAATTGTTCATGTTTTAAAATATTAATCTACACATTTAGATATATCTAACACTTAACATATTATATGTGAAGTTTTAGATAATTAAATACGGAGTTATATTTCACTAATACCACGAGGATACAAGACATATAAAACAATATTATTTGATGACATTTTACACTAATTAAATACAGAGTAACGCACTTTTGCGGCTAAACGTATATGACCGAAATCGGCACGGCTCATGGTGCGTCGAAACGTAGGGAAATAGTTAAGGGCAGGATACCTAGGAATGAAAGCACTCGCAACAAGCTCGGGCAGGTGATGTGGGTGAACATCATACAAAATCCATCTTTGGGCATAATCTCACAACAGAACGATCAGCCCTTATAGGACATTGGGAAAGACCAAATTCTACAGAAAAGAGATTTGCTAAAACAAACACAGGGAAAGATGATTCCACTTGTGAAGCTCGCCCTGGATGAGAACCCCACCCAGGTACCAAAAGAAATTGAAACTAATCGCAAACGTCATTTGAGAATCCACAATTTCAGTTTGATTTAGTGCTCATCATTATCATGTGCCCTACCGGTTGGCGTAGGCGATCATGTCCTTCCACAAATCTCTATCCACAGTAAAAAAAAAAAAAAAAAAATAAGTAAAGTACTCCCGTCACGCCAAGTGGCGTAGGGAATATGGTGTTAGTGACTATAAATTTTGCAGACCCTCGACACATGATTTTTGGGGTAATGTTGTCGGTATTATCCACTATCCAGTGTCTTCTCGCTTTATCGTCCGCGATCACGCTATCTCCCTCTATTTTGCCAGTTGTAACCAAGTATTCCAACTTTCATCTTCTCATGATGTGTCCCAAAAAATGTTGATTGTTTCTTTCTGATGTTTCTTAGGAGCTGCCTTTTTGTGTTGGCCTCTTTGAGAATGTCCTCGCTGGAGTTATTGACGATCACTGCAAAATAAGAGGAGCGCATCATACGCGTGTATTGTTATCTTTTTTCCTAATCCAGATGAAGACAAGTATCGTGCCAGCAATAAAGATGGTAATGGACCTTGCGGAGACCTTTGATGCGATACCCAGCGCGACTTAAAAAAACACGCACATCACGGAACGGCAATTGCATTCCCACATGACGCTCTCAAGCAGAATTAAAACGATGAGTAGGAGATTCAAAGAGTTTAATTAACCGGAAATAAACAGTGAAAACAGTCACCGCTCTTGTGGAATTTATCGGAAACTACTCCCTCATGAACCTTCATGACAAAGCATCTTATTTGTACAATTTGAAGTGAGAAAATAATGGACGACAGAACAAAATGGAGAATAAACATAACTAGAGTCGGTGTGATGTATTGTTATCATAATGGTAATTCTATTCTATTCTATTATCCTTTCGAGCCGAAGACGGCACATAGGGCAGAACCACAATCTCAAAAACAGAAACCCTGCGTGCCAAAATGGTACATATTGCAGAGGTCACTGCTTCTAAAATCTATGGTCTGTTTCCATAACAATGCTTTTTACAATGACAGCTTGTCAAGCCATCAATCAACCTCCTTAGTCGCCTCTTACGACATGCCTGGAAGGTCACAGTGTCACTATTCTTTACATCCCACATAATGAGGCCCCGGTAACACACGGGAGGCAAGATTGTACCTTGGTAATGAACACGTATATATGTTTATAACATTATCATCACCATCATCAAGTACAGTGCCTGCTGGCTTAGGTGATCATTTCTCTCCACAACTTTCGATCTCGACAGTAATTTATCATTTCCGTTGTAGACCTTCTGTCAAGCCATTCTCTTAAGCTGTCTGATATCTTTTCTCTTTGCTTCCCTCTATTTCTTCGTCCCTCGATTTTTCCAGTTGTTACAATATACTCCAGCTGTTCCCTTCTCATTACATGGCCAAAAAATGATGATTGTTTCTTCCTAATATTGGAAATTAGATGACTTTTTGCTTTGGCCTCTTTCAGAATGTTTTCATTACTCTTCTTAGCTGTCCACGGTATTCTCAACGTTCTTCCGTAAAACCACATTTCTTAAAAGATAGGCACAACCAGATACGAGAAAATTAGTTGGCGTATAAGACGACTTATAATTCAACAGAGAACTGAAGTCGCCAGGCGCTGGACACTGCGGGATTCGCTGAGGAAGGGTGCGGGACTTGCTGAGTGCAATGATGATGACCCGCAAAAAACTCAATAACTCAATTACTAGTAGCAATTACTTAAAGTCAAGAGAGGAATGGGGTTACTTGAAGGCGCCTGGCAGCAGCAGACATGGAAGCTGTCAGCGACACACAGCTGATGGCATGTGCCAGGAATGGGGTTACTTGAAGGCGCCTGGCAGCAGCAGACATGGAAGCTGTCAGCGACACACAGCTGATGGCATGTGCCAGGAATGGGGTTACTTGAAGGCGCCTGGCAGCAGCAGACATGGAAGCTGTCAGCGACACACAGCTGATGGCATGTGCCAGGACCAGTGAACCAGAACCATCCAGACCATAATCCACATTTACGAGTTGCGTTTAGAAACAGACAAACCTGTCTAGTCTGGCCAAGCGATTAGGGATCATACAGAGAAGGCATTGTGGTACTCAAAACTGATGTGCTGAAGTCAGATGTGTTGGACCGAAAGTAGCAAATATCACAATTCTACTGCAAACCACAACACAACGTACCCACGCCCATTTAACGTCCGATTCATAGCGGATGGTCAAGAAGCGTATTCCTTTAGTCATCTGATGAACTCAAGCAAAGCAAAGAGGAAGGGGAGGCTGGGTGGTTCAGAGGTAAGATACGAATATCCCGCGTTCGAATCCCATCAACAGGCTGTGGGAATAACAAAAATCGAAATCTTTACTTCCTGGTGGATTTATTCGTTCTTGGTCTCTAAGCAGTGAGATCTGATGTCCAACCCTCTAGGATAGTGAGATCCGATGTCTAACCCTCTATGATAGTGAGATCCGATGTCCAACCTCTCTATGATAGTGAGATCTGATGTCCAACCCTCTAGGATAGTGAGATCCGATGTCCAACCCTCTAGGATAGTGAGATCCGATGTCCAACCCTCTAGGATAGTGAGATCCGATGTCCAACCTCTCTATGATAGTGAGATCTGATGTCCAACCCTCTATGATAGTGAGATCCGATGTCCAACCCTCTATGATAGTGAGATCCGATGTCCAACCCTCTATGATAGTGAGATCCGATGTCCAACCCTCTAGGATAGTGAGATCTGATGTCCAACCCTGTATGATAGTGAGATCTTATGTCCAACCCTCTAGGATAGTGAGATCTGATGTCCAACCCTGTATGATAGTGAGATCTGATGTCCAACCCTGTATGATAGTGAGATCTGATGTCCAACCCTGTATGATAGTGATATCTGATGTCCAACCCTGTATGATAGTGAGATCTGATGTCCAACCCTCTAGGATAGTGAGATCTGATGTCCAACCCTGTAGTATAACGTAACAAATAGGAGGTCATTGCAATTGCGAGCGTTAAAGAACCTGTAGCTGTTTAGAAAAAAAAAGTGGGCCAAAATGAACGCGTTAATATAAAATTCTGAAGCAAATTTAGCCATACCAAGGATGGCTGAGCGATAGATAGCTCAGTGGTTAGTGAACTGGAGTACAAAGGACAAGAGTTAAGGTTAAATCCTGATCGATGGCTCCCGGGTTCACCCAGTCATAAGTAGGTACTGGATTTTTTTTTTCTGGGAAAGTAAAGTGGCACGGGCGTAATACTGACCACATTACCCCAAAAATCACGTGCCAAAGGTCTATAAAAAATATTGTCACTAACATCATACTCTCTATACTCCGCTTGTCGTGACGGGGCTCATGATATATATTTGATATATATAAGGCTGGTTGATGTGGGCCAAAAGACACACACACACACACACACATCGCGGCTTAATCTAGCAACACAACGCATCAACGCTCATTTAACGGGGTGATTGCTGAAGAAATATAACCTTCCGTGGGCAATAACCTTCCGTGGGCAATAAGTTTCCGTGGGCAACAACTTTCCATGGGCAATAACCTTCCGTGGGCAACAACTTTCCGTGGGCAATAGCCTTCCGTGGGCAACAACTTTCCGTGGGCAATAACCTTCCGTGGGCAACAACTTTCCGTGGGCAATAGCCTTCCGTGGGCAACAACTTTCCATGGGCAATAGCCTTCCGTGGGCAACCTCTTTCCGTGGGCAACAACTTTCCGTGGGCAATAACCTTCCGTGGGCAACAACTTTCCATGGGCAATAGCCTTCCGTGGGCAAAAACTTTCCATGGGCAATAGCCTTCCGTGGGCAACAACTTTCCATGGGCAATAGCCTTCCGTGGGCAACAACTTTCCGTGGGCAATAACCTTCCGTGGGCAACAACTTTCCATGGGCAATAGCCTTCCGTGGGCAACAACTTTCCGTGGGCAATAGCCTTCCGTGGGCAATAACCTTCCGTGGGCAACAACTTTCCGTGGGCAATAACTTTCCGAGGGCAACAACTTTCCATGGGCAATAACTTTCCGAGGGCAATAACCTTCCGCGGGCAACAACTTTCCGTGGGCAATAACTTTTCGAGGGCAATAACTTTCCGCGGACAATAAATTTTCTGGCCAACAGCCTTCCGCAGGCAACAACCGACTTTCCGCGGACAATAAATTTTCTGGCCAACAGCCTTCCGCAGGCAACAACCGACTTTCCGCGGGGAACAACCTTCTGCGGGCAATAACTTTCCGCGGGGAACAACCTTCTGCGGGCAATAACTTTCCGCGGACAATAACTTTCCGCGGGGAACAACCTTCTGCGGGCAATAACTTTCCGCGGACAATAACTTTCCGCGGGGAACAACCTTCTGCGGGCAATAACTTTCCGCGCGCAACAACTTTCCGCGGACAATAACTTTCCGCGGGGAACAACCTTCCGCGGGCAATAGCTTTCTGCACGTCATATACTACAAAAATAAGAAAAGCAACAACCACAGAGATGAAATGTATTAGACGAATGACAGGAAACAGTCTGAGAAACAAGATCAGAAATGAAGAATTGAGAAAAATAACAAGGAATAACCCCCGGCACAGGGAGTACATTAAGAAACAACATGGTTTGGTCACGTGATAGGACAGAAAGATCAAAACACGCGCCTTCAATAAACGTTACGGGAACACCAGACTCAAGAGCCGATCAAGTAAAAGATGGATTGATAATATATTAGAAGCACTAGGAAACATAAGTGAGCCGCAATAGCTCAGTGGTTAGTGAACTGGACTACAAAGGACAAGGGGTAGGGTTCGATCCCAACCGACGGCTTCCGGGTTCACCCAGCCTTAAATGGGTACCGGATTTTTTCTGGGAAAGTAAACCAGCACGGGCGTAATAACGACCACATTACCCCAAAAAATAATGTGCTGAAGGTCTGTAAAATATATGGGGTCACTAACACCATATTTCCCTATACGCCACTTGGCGTGACGGGGGTACTTTACTTTTACTAGGAAACGTAATAGCAGGAGAGGCCAACAGAAGAGCAAAAGACCGCAAATTATATCTCGCCTCGGCGCTGAGAGGCAAATGAGGAAGGAAAGAAGAAGACGTGCTACACACCCGTGCATGAACCCACATTTGTCGTAAACATTTGTTTACTGTTCATTATGCATCTTCGCATTCTCTTTAGCAATTCTGTTCACGCCTGTTTTCAGTTTGAAAATGTCCAATTTTAATTGAGAAAAAACTTGTATTTTTCTTATCTCCAATTTCCAGATGTGACTGGATGCGAGTGTTTGTTCCAAAAAAATCACGTTGAGCTGGCGTCTATGACTTACTCTCTATCACGTTGAGCTGGCGTCTATGGCTTACTCTCTATCACGTTGAGCTGGCGTCTATGACTTACTCTCTATCACGTTGAGCTGGCGTCTATGACTTACTCTCTATCACGTTGAGCTGGCGTCTATGACTTACTCTCTATCACGTTGAGCTGGCGTCTATGACTTACTCTCTATCACGTTGAGCTGGCGTCTATGACTTACTCTCTATCACGTTGAGCTGGCGTCTATGGCTTACTCTCTATCACGTTGAGCTGGTGTCTATGACTTACTCTCTGTCACGCTGAGCTGGCATCTATGACTTACTCTCTATCACGTTGAGCTGGCGTCTATGACTTACTCTCTATCACGCTGAGCTGGCGTCTATGACTTACTCTCTATCACGCTGAGCTGGCATCTATGACTTACTCTCTATCACGTTGAGCTGGCGTCTATGACTTACTCTCTATCACGTTGAGCTGGCGTCTATGACTTACTCTCTATCACGTTGAGCTGGCGTCTATGACTTACTCTCTATCACGCTGAGCTGGCGTCTATGACTTACTCTCTATCACGCTGAGCTGGCGTCTATGACTTACTCTCTATCACGTTGAGCTGGCGTCTATGACTTACTCTCTATCACGTTGAGCTGGCGTCTATGACTTACTCTCTATCCAAGTCCGGAAACTTACTTCTTTTGAGCTCGCCATATTAGCCTCTTCATTCCCTGGTGCATGCGATGTCGTGTCCTGTTGACCTCTTCACTCTGTCGCCAATGATACCTTAAGGGCGTCCTTACCAGCGCCCTATGTACAAGCAGTCATCATCTTGTCGACTGCCGTACGCTGTGTTGCCGTCTAAAACACAAAGTTCAAGTGAAGCACTTCAACGCTCTTCAAATTAATAATTGTCACGTCGCAGTTACTGATCTTAAACAGCACATGATGATGATGATTGCAAAATCTGAACGTAGTCCTCTCAGTTCTTTAATGAACATCCTTTTCTTTCTTAATCCTAGTTTTATCTTTCTCTTTATCACTATAAAGATCTTAAATAAATCTTAAAATAGATATCACAATGAGGAAGATACTGTGCAATCCATTTTTTTTAAAAATAGAAACAAGGACAAGAGTTGTTAAATGTTATGTAGAGCCAGTTTTAAAATATGGATGAGAATCACTGACAATAGGACAAAAGACAAGAAAATCACTGGAGGCTGTAGAAATGAAATTTTACAGAAGAATGTTGAGAATACCATGTACAGCTACGAAGAATAAAGAAAACGTTATGAAAAAGACCAAAGCAAAAAGAGAGACTATTTCCAATATTAATAAGAAACAATCATCATTTTTTGGCCATGTAATGAGAAGGGAACAGCTGGAATATATTGTAACAACTGGGAAAACTGAGGAACGAAGAGATAGAGGGAAGCAAAAAGAAAAGATACCAACAGCTTAAAGAATGGCTTGGCAGAAGGTCAACAACATAAATGATAAATAACTGTCGAGATCGAAAGTTGTGGAGAGAAATGATCACCTAAGCCAGCAGGCATGGTAGTTGATGATGATGATGATGTTAGTTCTTAATTGACTACTGATGGCAGACTGACGAACCATCATGAATGTCCATTGACAAAACAAAAAGCCAACCTCAAATCATCATCAACAGGGAAGAACTTGAAATTGTAACAGACTATGAATGTCTGGGATCTGTAGTAACTAACAATGGAGACTGGCAGAAAGAGATCAAAAGAAGATTAACAACAACGACACAAAAATTAAACACCATGAAGAACATATGGTACAACACCAGCAAGGCAGTAAAATTACAAATGACTGAGAGCATGTATCTTTCCGAAAGCAATATATGGTTGAGAATAATAAACGTGAATCCTGGACTATCTCGCAAACAGCAAGGAAGAGAATTGATTCATTCGAAACAAAATGCTACAGAAAAATACTTAAGATACCTTGGATAACAAAAAGGAGCAATGAAGACATACTAAAAGAAAGATTAAAGGTAACTGGCTCATAAATAATATTCTAGAGAGGAAATTAAAATACTATGGCCACGTCAAAAGACACAACGGGCTGGAAAGAACAATAATGGAAGGCATGGTTCCTGGGCTACACATCAGGGGCAGACCAAGAAGAAGGTATTTTCTAGACATGAAGGAGACCTTGAACATGACAAGAGAAGAAGTGGGAGATCTGGCTAGAGACAGAGATTCTTTCAGACGGGTTGTGGTGAATGCAACGTTCTGCCAAGGACTCAGGCCCAAATGATGACGGTAGATCTACATGTACACCTAAACCGATATATTCCTCTCCCTCTATCTTTCGTTCACACATAAGCATATTCAACAACGCATGCCTTCAAACATCAAATTATCTCGAAAACGCCTGGACCATGGATTTGTGCATGTGGTCTTACATTTTCAAAGACGTTACGACTTCATAATGTTAAATAATGCAGGTCATTCGGCTTCCTTAAAGCGGAAGCTTTCTATAATCTTTCTCGATTTAGTAACTATTGTGTCCCTAAAAAATATATTTTACAGTAATTGATCAATTTGTAGACTTTTGATAAGCCACAGTAACGGACACTACGTTTTGTACCACTTTGTTCAACAGAAGTGCTAATTTGTGCGCAAATTAAAGTTGTTCTTTTTTAATAAATATGCATGTCATGTTGACGAGTTGAAGCTGTAAACATTCTATTATTTTCATTACATTCTGGTAAAATAATGTGTGTGTGTCTGTGTTTATATACACTGCAAATAGACCAAATAAAAACAATTTGTTTGTGCCAATGAATATTATATACAACATGATGGTATTAAACAGTTTACATAACACACTATATATATATGGCCCTTTTCGTCTTGTCAGACGGTCTAGTGGAGGCTATTGCGTATTTTTTGAGGTATTGTTTTTGCCGAACAGCTTCTCTCGTGGCTAATTCTACCAATGTTTGACAAACACACGCGGTCACAGAATGAACAGGTCAGGCTCGCTGGTCCACAGGGTTTACCATCCTTTTTCATGAGTCTCTTCTCTTCTAAGTCCTGTCTTAGCACAGTCTCAAATGTTGTTATACCGTTCCTTATACATGCTCTCCATGATGTGCGATCACTTGCCAGATGTTGCCAGTCGTTTTCACAGATGGAGAAGTCTTTCAGAGATGATTTACAGATATCTCTATATCGTAGTTTAGGTCTGCCGATTTGTCTTTTTCCGTGTTTTAGCTCGCCATATAGTATTTGCCTAGGAATGCGTTTTTCTTCCATCCGTTGGACATGCCACAGCCATCTTAGCCTTCGACTTCTGAGTATAGTTTTCTTCCTTTACAGAACCACAGTCTGAGAGTCTTGTTTCTTGTAGGGCAGCAATATCAACATGTAGCCTGTTTAGTTCTTTATCTATGAGTGCTGTTGTTCTAATTTGTCCTTCTTTCAGTGTGCTTGTTTTAGTAAGTCCAGGGCACATGGTCCTTACGTTTCATATGCCAAGTTTAAACATTGGTAATTTCTTCCTCATTTCACTTTGCCTACTCTGCCTGGGCACAGGATATGGAGATAGTGCTTTAAATAACACACTATCTCAACAATTAACAATAAAACGATTAAGTTATATCATTTTCAAGAGAAACCAAAAACATCAAAATCACAGGGAAGATACAATCTACATTCATTGGGCATGTCAGGCGAATTGAAGGCACTGAGAATAGCGTAACAACAGGTAGAATGAATGGGGAGGGTGGAGGAAGAGCAACGGAAAACAAATAGAGAGCAAATATTAAACAGCTTATCCAAATGGTTGAATAAAATATCCACGATTGAAATTGTGAATGCATGAAGGACGAGTGACGTTGGAGATAGATGATCGCCAACGGCAACGTGTATGGCACCTGATGATGATTTTGAAGAAAGGCATGAGTTTCGAAACGGACTAGAGCAATAGCGGACGAGTGTCTAGCAGGAAGGAATGGCTCAGCTTCGCTAACAGCGCTCTACAGTGTCTGGTCTGCAGTTCATCGGCAGAATGAAAGAATTACGGTAATCATCTTGACAAGCGATGTACTATTACAGAGGAATGTTAGGAAGCTCCAGGAATGCCGCAACATTGTTCTCAATACTACCAGCGGACAATTGTTCTCAATACTACCAGCGGACAATTGTTCTCAATACTACCAGCGGACAATTGTTCTCAATACTACCAGCGGACAATTGTTCTCAATACTACCAGCGGACAATTGTTCTCAATACTACCAGCGGACAATTGTTCTCAATACTACCAGCGGACAATTGTTCTCAATACTACCAGCGGACAATTGTTCTCAATACTACCAGCGGACAATTGTTCTCAATACTACCAGCGGACAATTGTTCTCAATACTACCAGCGGACAATTGTTCTCAATACTACCAGCGGACAATTGTTCTCAATACTACCAGCGGACAATTGTTCTCAATACTACCAGCGGACAATTGTTCTCAATACTACCAGCGGACAATTGTTCTCAATACTACCAGCGGACAATTGTTCTCAATACTACCAGCGGACAATTGTTCTCAATACTACCAGCGGACACTTGTTCTCAATACTACCAGCGGACACTTGTTCTCAATACTACCAGCGGACAATTGTTCTCAATACTACCAGCGGAAAATTGTTCTCAATACTACCAGCGGACAATTGTTCTCAATACTACCAGCGGACAATTGTTCTCAATACTACCAGCGGACAATTGTTCTCAATACTACCAGCGGACAATTGTTCTCAATACTACCAGCGGACAATTGTTCTCGATACTACCAGCGGACAATTGTTCTCGATACTACCAGCGGACAATTGTTCTCAATACTACCAGCGGACAATTGTTCTCAATACTACCAGCGGACAATTGTTCTCAATACTACCAGCGGACAATTGTTCTCAATACTACCAGCGGACAATTGTTCTCAATACTACCAGCGGACAATTGTTCTCAATACTACCAGCGGACAATTGTTCTCAATACTACCAGCGGACAATTGTTCTCAATACTAACAGCGGACAATTGTTCTCAATACTACCAGCGGACAATTGTTCTCAATACTACCAGCGGATAATTGTTCTCAATACTACCAGCGGACAATTGTTCTCAATACTACCAGCGGACAATTGTTCTCAATACTACCAGCGGACAATTGTTCTCAATACTACCAGCGGACAATTGTTCTCAATACTACCAGCGGACAATTGTTCTCAATACTACCAGCGGACAATTGTTCTCAATACTACCAGCGGACAATTGTTCTCAATACTACCAGCGGATAATTGTTCTCAATACTACCAGCGGACAATTGTTCTCAACAATCTGATTATTTCTCCCGGAAGCAAATTCTAAATAACGATTGCTTGATTACTAGGAACACAGTCTGACGGAGATGCTGGCCGAAAGCAGACAGTGAACAGCCAATCAGCACAGCGGGAAAACGTGAGGAAATAATCAAGGGCAGATAATAAGAGGCATCACCGCTGAAAGTCGCAACCGGGTAATGTTAGATCGTGTCTGTTTGTGATCCGCCAATGCAACATCTAGTTACAGAGGCGAAGAAGTTGCGGATGACATGGATCGATCTTTACAGAACGGCACAAAAAAAATGATTTGGAAACGGGTTGCAGAAGACTTCAACAGTAAGTTGAAAGCTAGGAAAAGGAGGAATAAGAAGAAGAATGTACCATCATCACTCAGTTTTTTCTTTAAACACGGGGACAATGACACAAGTTAAGCAACATCATTCCCCGGGGCCTCCACTGTGAGGGAATAAAAGAATAGAGCCACTGTTACATGCCACGCATGTTGTAGAGGCGACTACGGAGGTTTGGAATCGTCGCCCGTGCAGGCGAGTAGGACATGCACGGTGTAACATTGTCAACAAAATTTATCGATGCTTTTTTAACAAAAAATGCTGTGACAAGTCGTAAAGCGGATATGGGTATATCCTGACTGCAATTAAAACTGGTTCCATGGAATAGAATAGAATAGAATAGAATAGAATAGAATAGAATAGAATAGAATTATTACAAAGACATCACTCATGGACACCACATGTCAAGTATCAACTTAGAATTTCAACTTTACAGCTTCTTTCAGTTGCATGATATGTCGTGCTTAATGGGACAAGATTTGGCTACAATCAACATCTCACATGAACAATCATTCTGAGCAAGCTCCGAGCGGTGCAGCGGATATGGGGAGATCCCGGCTGCAATGAATCTGATTCAATGCAACATTAAGCCGTGCTACAGCAGTGATTTGTGAAGCCGTGTTACAGTAGTGATTTGTGAAGCCGTGTTACAGTAGTGATTTGTGAAGCCGTGTTACAGTAGTGATTTGTGAAGCCGTGTTACAGTAGTGATTTGTGAAGCCGTGTTACAGTAGTGATTTGTGAAGCCGTGGTACAGTAGTGATTTGTGAAGCCATGTTACAGTAGTGATTTGTGAAGACGTGTTACAGTAGTGATTTGTGAAGCCGTGTTACAGTAGTGGTTTGTGAAGCCGTGTTACAGTAGTGATTTATGAAGCCGTGTTACAGTAGTGATTTGTGAAGCCGTGTTACATTAGTGATTTGTGAAGCCGTGTTACAGTAGTGATTTGTGAAGCCGTGTTACATTAGTGATTTGTGAAGCCGTGTTACAGTAGTGATTTGTGAAGCCGTGTTACAGTAGTGATTTGTGAAGCCGTGTTACAGTAGTGATTTATGAAGTGTTTACTGAAAGCAAGTGGTTGTGTTCAAATCCCCGCCACACCCACCATTCTACGATAGACACATTAAAAGTACTCCCATATCCTTAAATGGATGCGTTAGATCTATGGAGAGACATGAGCACCCTCACTAGTAGGCATGCCCTCGAAGCTTGTTGTTAACTGCTAATTGTGATAACACATCTGGAACAACGAGGTCCATATTTGCGCTCACGTTATCCATAATTGAGCATGCGGTCCTAGCTCCTCTGGCAGCGTTTGGCGGCCTTTACCAATAATTAATGGACCCAGGCCGGGAATATGGGCGCGAGTAAGTGGGGATGACAAGATCATGGCCCGAGCATAAACGAATGCCTGGGCGAGGGTTTCCCGCAATGAGTGTGGGACAAGGACAGGTTAGGTCAGCTGTCCTCACGTTTTTCTATAGTTGTAGCTATAAGGCTGACGCTGGCTTGTCGTGATAAAGAGTTGATCTAGCCAGTGAGGTTCACTGTTTAACTGTCAGTTTGAATGTTTCTTGTGTATAGCTGTGTTGTCTGACTTACCGAGTACAGTCTGTCTAGTCGATGAGACGACCATAGTTTAAGTTTTGTGTTCTCTGACTCACAGAGTACAGTCTGTCTAGTCGATGAGACGACCATAGTTTAAGTTTTGTGTTGTCTGACTCACAGAGTACAGTCTGTCTAGTCGATGAGACGACCATAGTTTAAGTTTTGTGTTGTCTGACTCACAGAGTACAGTCTGTCTAGTCGATGAGACGACCATAGTTTAAGTTTTGTGTTCTCTGACTCACCGAGTACAGTCTGTTTAGTCGTGGAGGGCACCATTGTTTAATTGTGTTGTCTGACTCACTAAGTCATCATCATCATCGAGTGCCTTCTCCGCAACGAAGGTTAGCTACCATGGAGCGCCATTCTGCTCTGTCTCTTGCTTTGATGGTGCAGGTTGTCATAGGCTGATTTGTCCATCTTTTGATGTTACTCGTCCATGTTAGTCTTGATCTGCCTCTGCCTCTTTTACCTTGTATTTTCCCCTCCAGGATTACTTTTAGTAGGCTGTTGTGTCTTTTAACATGACTCAAAAATCGTATTTGTCTTGTTTGAATTGTGTTTAGTAGTTCTCTTTTCATTTTTAGTTGTTTTAAGACTTCATCGTTTGTTTTCTTTTCCTTCCATCCAATTCTACCTATTCTTCTATATATCCACATTTCAAAGGCTTCAATTCTCTGTTCTATTTTCTTGTCTAATGCCCATGTTTCTGCACCGGTTAGGAATATTGAGAAGATGTAACATTTTGCTATTCTTAGTGTTAGCCCTGGTGTTATTTGTTTTGATGTTAGTATATTCTTCATGACATTAAAATTACTTTTTGCCATTACTATTCTTTTATTTATTTCAGTTGTACATTTTCCATCACTGGTTATAGTATGTCCAAGGTAGTTATAGCTCTGAACTGTCTCCATGTCTATTCCTTCTATTTTGATATCCACTTGTAGATCTTTAGGATTTTCTGCTATAAAAAAAATAGGTTATTGATTTATCTTTCCATTAATGTTAAGGCCTGGCATCTCTATGATGTTCTTAAAGATTTGCTCAGTGTATAGATTGAACAAGCTTGGTGATATGATGCATCCCTGTCTTACTCCTCTTTTTATATCAATGGGTGTCGAGTTCTCTTTGTTATATTTTATTATTGCTCTTTGCTCCCAGTATAGATTACATATTAGTCGTATGTCCATGTCATCTAGATGTATCTCTTTTAGGCATTCTATAAGTTGTTTGTGGTGTACTCTGTCAAAAGCTTTGGTGTAGTCTATGAAGCAGGCATATATTGGTTTGTTTACTTCTGTGTATTTTTCAATTAATGTTCTCATGCAGAATATGGCTTCTTTTGTACCACTGTTTTCCTAAATACAAATTGCTGTTCATCTAATTCAGTATTGATTTTATTCTGAATCCTTCCTTGTATAACTTTTAGCAAGATTTTTATAACATGGCTCATTAGGCTTATTGTTCTAAATTCACTGCATTCAACTGCACTATTCTTTTTAGGCAATGCAATGAAAGTTGATGTTTTTAGTTCATTTGGTATGTATCCTGTATGGCATATGTCGTTGCATATGTCTGTAATCACTTCAATGCCAAAATCTTCTAGTGCCTGTATCATCTCTATATGTATGCTGTCAGGTCCTGCTGCTATTTCCCTTTTTCATTGTTTTTATAGCTTTTTCCACCTCAGATTTTAAGACTTTATAGCCTGATGTACATTTTATAACTGGTTTCTTGTCCCTTTGATCATGAAATAGTTATGTTATATATTCCTTCCATCTATCTATGATATCTTTATTGTCTGTTAGCATTTTTCCTGTTTTGTCTGCAATGCATCCACCTTCTGTGGCTTTTTTATTTTTATTAGTCATTCTCTTTATTTCTGTGTGCATTCCTCTTAGGTCTTGTTTGCTTTCCATAGTTTCTATTTCTATTCATTTTTGGCTGAGGCAGTCTTCTTTTGCCTTTTTGCACATTTTGCGTATTTCACTATCTATTTTATTGTATTGGGCAGTGTTCTTCGCTTGTCTCCTTTCTTCCATTTTTTCTAAGATGGTGTTAGTTATCCATTTTTGTTTTTTGTTCTTTTCTCTTTTGGGTAAGGTGTAGCAGGTTTCTTGTGTGCTTTTCTTTATGCATTGCCATTTGGTTGTTACTTTTTCTTCAGGATTTTCTCTTCTGTATTGTTCAATTCCTTCTTCTAGCAGCTTCTGGTATGTGTTCTTTACTTGTATTGTATAGGTATCTTTAATATCTTTTTGATTTAAAGTTGTTATCTCTAGTGGATTTGTTGATGAATAAGACTTTTGCTTGTTTCTCTTTAGTTTGATTTTCATTTTAATCATTACAGGATTGTGACCTGAATTAATATCTGCTCCTGGGTAGGTTTTGGCTTTCTTTACGCTGTTACGGAACCTTTCTTTATCATTATGTAATCTATTTGATTCCTCTTCTTTTCCCCAGGGCTATTCCATGTGTATAGTTTCCTTTTCTCTTGCACAAAGTAGGTGTTACATATTATCAGCCTGTTTTCTTCACAGAATTGTATTAATCTTTCTCCTCTGTCATTTCTTTTTCCTAAACCATGATTTCCTATAATGGTCTTATATCTACCTTTTCCTACTTTAGCGTTCATGTCACCCATTACAATCAAGATGTCTGAAGATTTCACTTGCTTCATAACTTTATTTAGGTCTTCGTAGTATGCCTCTATTTGTTCATCTGTGTAGTCTTGAGTAGGTGCATAGGACTCACTAAGTACAGTCTGTTTAGTCGACTAGACGACCATCGTTTAAGTGGTGTGTTGTCTGACTCACTAAGTACAGTCTGTTTAGTCGACTAGACGACCATCGTTTAAGTGGTGTGTTGTCTGACTCACTAAGTACAGTCTGTTTAGTCGACTAGACGACCATCGTTTAAGTGGTGTGTTGTCTGACTCACTAAGTACAGTCTATATAGTCGACTAGACGACCATCGTTTAAGTGGTGTGTTGTCTGACTCACTAAGTACAGTCTATATAGTCGACTAGACGACCATCGTTTAAGTGGTGTGTTGTCTGACTCACTAAGTACAGTCTATATAGTCGACTAGACGACCATCGTTTAACTGAATGTTTCTCATTGTTTAGTTGTGTTGTCTGATTCACTAAGTACAGTTTGTCCAGCCTATGAGATGACCATCGTGCTGTGTTGTCTGATACACTAAGTACAGTCTGTCCAGCCTATGAGATGACCATCGTTTAATTGAATGTTTCTCATTGTTTAGTTGTGTTGTCTGACTCACCACGTACAGCCTGTCCAACCTATGAGATGACCATCGTGCTGTGTTGTCTGACTCACCACGTACAGTCTGTCCAACCTATGAGATGACCATCGTGCTGTGTTGTCTGACTCACCACGTACAGTCTGTCCAACCTATGAGATGACCATCGTGCTGTGTTGTCTGACTCACTACGTACAGTCTGTCCAACCTATGAGATGACCATCGTGCTGCGTTGTCTGACTCACTACGTACAGTCTGTCCAACCTATGAGATGACCATTGTGCTGTGTTGTCTGACTCACCACGTACAGTCTGTCCAACCTATGAGATGACCATCGTGCTGTGTTGTCTGACTCACTACGTACAGTCTGTCCAACCTATGAGATGACCATCGTGCTGTGTTGTCTGACTCACTACGTACAGTCTGTCCAGCCTATGAGATGACCATCGTGCTGTGTTGTCTGACTCACCACGTACAGCCTGTCCAACCTATGAGATGACCATCGTGCTGTGTTGTCTGACTCACTACGTACAGCCTGTCCAGCCTATGAGATGACCATTGTGCTGTGTTGTCTGACTCACGACGTACAGTCTGTCCAACCTATGAGACGACCGTCATTTAACCGAATGTTTCTCATTGTCTAGTTGTCCTGTCTGACTCATTGTTTAGTTGTCCTGTCTGACTCATTGTCTAGTTGTCCTGTCTCACTCATTGTCTAGTTGTCCTGTCTCACTCATTGTCAACATCACTTTGTCCATGCAACATCAATGATCTCGTGCCCAAAAAAGGAAATATTAAATTCCGTGATAAGTAAGAATGGAGTGATCACAAATAGATACACTATCATGTGTCGCAGCTAAGAGCGCTGATGATTAATTTCTGCCACCTTTCCAACTGTGAGCGAAAACTGGTTAGTTAAGCAGTTAGTGGATTACTTGTGGTCACGAGAGTCCAGGTTCAATGCCCAGATTTGTTTTTCTTTCCTCAGATCGACACGGCTTCGAGGTTCACCAGCCTCATAAAAATGGGTATCACAGACGCGTTATTGAGAGAAAGTAGGATCGGTTGGCGTGTGGTGAACATAAAACCCATCACCGATGGTAATTGAACAATATGTGCAGTAACTCAGTATTTCTCATACATTAGTGCTTGCAACCCTTATTTGACGGTATTTGTATATAAAAGGTAAAGGTAAAGGTAAAGTACGAGACTTGAACCGGCGTCTTAGCACGCGAGTATACACCCATATGTGCTCGGCCGCCTGTCCAGAAATGTTCGGAGATTTCTGGATAGTGTCGCTTCAAGCATCTAAACTCAGATGCGAGGCGACATTCCTCACCTTCCCAGGGTAATACCCTGGTACCCATTTCTGCCAACGGCTGGGTCGACCGTGGGGGTATTTTTTTTTTCCAACCACGAGTACAACTCACACTGCTCCCAGCGGGAATCGAACACGGGTTGTCCGAACGTCGGTAGTCCAGTCGGGTGGTTTTCTCAACTAGGCTACCGAGGCCCCCATTGTATTTGTATATATTCAAGGCTAATGTACTTACGCATATATTATAACATAATACAACCGGGCCATTGAGACTCACTGAAACAAAGGACGAAGGGCTGGTTAGTCTCGAGACAGAGAGGTTGTGAGTTCAAATCCCAGCTGTACCAGTTGGGATTTTTATTTGTGATTTCTGTCAGCGGCAACCACCCCTGGTCTCAGCAGCGAGGCCCGATTTAAAACATCAATTACTCATCGACGGAAAAAGTATAAATACTTCCGAAAACGGAGTTATCTGTCTGTGCGGCGAGGGACCCCAGTGAACACGGCTGCCAAGGAAAAATGGATCAACACGCAAAACTCAGTTCCTAATTTCTAGGGACTTCGCCAGAGTTGGAAGCTGGCGAACGCTAAAAAGCACAGAAACGCCATGTGCATGCCTGCTTGGATTAAAGAGCGGGTACACATTTTCGTTGCTAACGTGCCAGAGAGGTTCTCAACTTTAACCGACTGCCGTGGCCATATCTTCATATCCAGGCGGAGAAGAGCATCTGTCAGTCCTACAGCTTGTGCTACTTTAAGCTTGCCGTCCAGACGGTTAAGTGTGAGCACACACGGCATCATACATGCACACACGGCGTCATACATGCACACACGGGACCATACATGCATGCACGGCATCATACATGCATGCACACAGCATCATACATGCATGCACACGGCATCATACATGCACACACGGGACCATACATGCACATCCACACACAACCAATAGCATATCTATGACCACTATGTTGATATTACAATGCGGGATTACTGACGAGAATATTTGTTATTTTGTTCCGTTGCTCTGTTTCCAGTTTTCAAAATTATCCCCAAAAGCGTTATTACTGAGGAGGGGAATCAGTGTTGGTGGTAACTATCCTTACGTCACGTACCCACTACCTGGGTCTAAAGTGTGTGTGTATGTGGGGGGGGGGGGAGCCATAATGAACCGGAGAATAAAGGCCGCTTGTCCCGGGCAGTCGCAGGTAGGTGTTCGGGTTTGAGTTGTTAGTTCTGGTGGTACAGTCTGGCACTATTTTCGGTCGGAACATTCGGAAAGTTTTAGGGAGTAAACGTGGCAGGCGACGCCTGGGAGACATGACTACCCCCCCCCCCCCCAACATACACACACATTAGGCGCTGAAACACTCAACCGAGACAGGTTGTCACCTGCTACAAGGCTCTGCTTACGGAGTTTCCCATCCTCATTGATCGTTGCAAATCAGTGCTGTTTCATAATCCTCCATTAACAGTCGTATGTGGACTATCCTCGTTAATCATTTTAAGTCAGTGCTGTTTCATAATCCTCAATTAACAGTCGTATGTGGACGTGGCGACGAACAGCGCGTGTGTACAAAGACCAATCTGCGCCAATGAACCATGAAATGTCGGAGCCATCATCTGGATATTGATTACTTGTCCAGCACAACAAGCAATGTTGAAGGAGCACTCGAGCGTGCGGCCACACGGAGCTGCTACCACAAGCAGCACATTCACAATAACGTGCCTATAGAAATGTTTTCTTTACAAATATCTTTCCTATGCGCCTGATTAATATGATTATTATAATGATTATTAGTATTATGTTATTATGATGGTTTTATTGTTATGATTATTATTGTTATTATTATGCTACATTAAGTAACATAGTTTTGTCATATACATTATTTAAATGAAACGAGTGAACTTCCCTTAGTTGACGTCTCAACAAACCTACAGTAGTTCTCGAGTATTAAATATTATTTCAGGGATCAGGGTTTGGCTTTAGGGCTTATTTTATGATTAAACCTCCGCGTTGTTTATCTTTTCTCTACAATTAGGGCCCCAATCAAAGTGCAAGGCGACGATCCTCTTTCGAATTGTAATTTATATAATAATACCAGGAATATATATTATTATATGAAAAAAGTGTCTGGTAGTAGGAGACTTTAACAGCCAATCTGAAAGATGGTGAAATAAGGAGTCCAATGTTCGAGGTGAAGAAGTGGAAGAATGGGAAATAGACAGCAACCTATTCCGCATAAACTCTAAGGAGGACCCCCCCCCCCCCCTTCCCTCCCCCCAACCTTCTACTCAAGAAGATGGAAAACTACTTCCACTCCCGACCTAACATTTGCAACTGGATACATATCTATCAAAATAAACAGAAAAGTGCTGAACCAACTTGGAGATAGTTACCATAGACCAATCAAACTTTCAGTGGATCTTGCTCACAAACAGGAGTTGCAAATACCTCTTCCCCGCTGGAACTATAAGAGAGCAGACTGGGCAAAGTTTGCAAGGCTCACTGATGCATATACAGCGCCTATCAACACCCACGAAAATAAGGTGAATAATAATATAGAGCGGTTAACAAATGGAAACCTGAGAGCTGCTACAGAATCCTAGAGGAGCAAGAAGAAACTACAAAACATACTGGAGCAAGGAAATACACAGAAGAGAAGCGGAACTGGACTCTGCCAGAGAACTAGCTGAAACATCACACAGAACAGAGAGCAACATTGCCTACAAGGCAGCCTCGGTCAAATACAGACATGAGGTCATGATATCAGCAAGACAGAGCTGGATAGACAAAACAGAGAGCCTTAATCTAGACAGAAATGGTCATAAACTATGGAAACTTGCGAAAGCTCTGAGTGACGAAAACAACTGCCGACCTCCAATATCATTAGCACACAATCAGAACATCTTTACAGGCAAAAGGGCAGCAAATCTACTGATAGAGACTTACAAAAACATTAGTAGAATAAACATTCCAATAGACAAACAGAAAGCTGCAAGACGGGAAAACCAAGATGCAAAACACAAGCCTTTAGCACCAGAAGAGCATCAGACGACCATCTTTACCCCAACTGAATTAGATGTTGCCCTCAAAGGATTGAAGCTCAAAAGTTCCCCTGGTAAAGATGGAATTACCAACGAAATGCTCCTAAATCTGGGACAGAAAGCCAAGAGCCAGCTTCTAAGGATAATAAATGCTAGCTGGAAGAGAGGTCATGTGCCGGCAATCTGGAAAGAAGCTATTATGGTGCCCATCCTCAAGCGTGGAAAAGACCCACTAGACCCAAGTAGCTATAGACCATCCAAGTAGCTATAGACCAATTAGCCTACTGAGCTGCCTGAGTAAACTCATGGAAAGGCTGGTTAACAGAAGACTTATGTGGCATTTGGAGACAAAACAACAAATCGTACCACAACAAAGTGGCTTCCGTCAGCACAGATCAACTGAAGACCTGGTCACCTACATTGCACAGGAAATAGAGGATGCTCTACAAGAAAAAAAAACACAACACTGGCAGTGTAGGTCGACATGGAGAAGGTTTTTGATAGGGTTTAGCGAGAGGGTTTAAAGAACAAGCTTTTTAGACTTGGCATCCAGGGTCGTTTATTCAATTGGGTCTCTCAATACCTTCAGTATAGAACGGCCAGAGTACAAGTTCAAGGTCAACTAAGTAAGAAGGTCCCTATCGAACAAGGTGTCCCACAAAGGGAGTTTTGTCCCCAACGCTCTTTTTAATTTGCATAAATGACATCGTAATGGACACTCCACACAGAATACACTCAGCAATATACGCAGATGATCTGGCGTTATGGGCTCGCGAGGAAAGCATGTAGGTGGCTGGAACCAGGATGCAAGATGCCCTAGGTGAACTTGAAAAATGGACGAACACCTAGTTCTTACCAATCAACAACAACAAAAAAACTACATATACAATTTTCAGCCTATCAAGAAGCACACGCTCTGCAAACTTGAAGATAATAGACCATACATTCCCTATTGACCAAAATCCAACATATCTTGGCATCACCATGAATCGCAGAATGACTTGGAAAAATCAGATAGACAGAGCAAGAAAAAAATCCAGAAAACAAACAAATATTATGAAGAAATTGGCAGGAACGGCATGGGGGGCAGACAGCAACATTTTGAAAAGACTATACGTAGGAAGAGTCAGACCAGTTCTAGAGTATGGAGTCACAGCCTGGGCTATGGCTTCCAAATCACACCTTAGCAAAATTAACAGAACACAGAACCAAGCTGCCCGTATCATCACTGGTGCTATGAAATTTACACCTATCAAGACTCTAGAAACAGTAACAGGTTTACAACCCTTAGATGACAGACGGGTCACTAAAGTATTGCAACAAGCGGAGAAATATAGAAGGCTCCTTAGGCACCCCATGGACCAAAGAATAACTGGTTCCGGAATTGTAAGACTAAAGAGGAGCAACTTCGCTACAATTGTCAATGAACTAACAACTGGAAGCCCAGTACTTTCCCAAACAATATCGAAACCCTTGGGCCCATCTGATATGTCTCCTCATGGAAAACATAAAATACCAGAACTTAATGAAAATATAATAGGAATCATGAAAAAAGGCACCCAATCAGACACAGAAAGAAAACACGTAGCAGAAAAACACATACACGATACCTACCCACAGGACTCTTGGTCCCACATATACAAAGATGGCTCTGCTACAAATGCCACCAGAAATGGAGGGGGAGGTGTGTTCTTGACGCTGAATAACCAGGACGAGATCACCAAGTCAATAGCTACTGGAAAATTCTCAAACAACTTTAAAGCAGAAACGGAGGCTATCAGAGATGCTGCAACACTGGCTACTCAACACAAAAATAACATGCACAATAAATTGGTGATTCTGATTGATGCACTGTCTGTATTATCAGCTCTAAAAAGCCACAAGAACAATGAAATAGATGACTTGAGAACAACCCTGGACCAACTATGCAATAACTTCCAGAGAGTAGTCATTCAGTGGATACCAACCATGACACTTTAATATACACGGGAACGAACGCGCAGACAAATTAGTTAAAGAGGGAGGGAGATTACCACAAGAGAACCATCCGCTCAGTTATGATGAAGCCAAATCCATCCTCAAGGGTCAGTTCCATGAAAAATGGAAACGAGAACACCCAACGCATAACGAGAGTGACGGATTCCACCAACTATCAAGGAGGGATCAAGTCATCATACTTCGCCTACGCACTGGCCACAATAGAATGAGAAATCACATGTTCATCAAATTCAAAATAGGTACAACCAGCCTATGCCACCGTACACTGGACAATATGACTACAAAACATGTTCTACAGGATTGCCCCCAGTACACAGACCTGAGAAGAGCAATGTGGTCCACGCCCACCTCCCTGGAAGAGAAACTATATGGGGCAATCGATTCGCTTAAACAGACAGCTGACTTCATGAGAGAGTCTGGAATCCTACTCTGATTGAGTCTTGTTCGTAGAGAGAGAGAGAGAAAGAGAGAGAGAGAGAGAGAGATGAAAAAAAAGAAAAATAACCACTACTAAGTTGAAACGTGTTAGACGAATGACTGGCAACAGCATGAGAGATAAGATATAAGATTAGAAATGAAGAATTGGGGAAATAAAACCAGGAATAATTTACGCCATAGAGATTTAAATGTTAAAACCAGAGAAGTAATCGGAACAATGCCATCACTGGAACATAAATATATATATATACACGAAGTACAAATGAAATGGTATGAGCATTTAGAATGAAACGAGACCAAATGTCATGAAGAGATTTCTATTTAAGAAGATTACAACTGAGGGTAAGAGGAAGACTACAGAAAAGATTGATAGATGGAATAAAAGACATTTGCAAAAACCAAAACATTTCCTTTTTAACAGAAAATACGTCAAAGAAAGACGCTCCATTTATGAAAAGAGAGAATCAAACAAGAAGCAAACAAATATCTAGAGACACCATAGTACACAGACAACAACGGACTTTCTCTGCGACGCTTAAAGACATCGGCAGCTAGATACAAGAACATATGGAAGAAGATAGAGCACATACAGAAACAACATATAAATGGTTTACCCACGTGACAGATAGGTCAATACACAACACATCTAACTTGTTTATAAACGTGAAAACATCAGACCTGAAGGCCGATCACGAAAAAGATGAATTGATGGCATATTAGAAACACTAGGAAACAACAGTAGCAATGGTCATCCGATGAGCAATAAGATGAATTGATGGCATATTAGAAACACTAGGAAACAACAGTAGCAATGGTCATCCAATGAGTAATAAGATGAATTGATGGAATATTAGAAACACTAGGAAACAACAGTAGCAATGGTCATCCAATGAGTAATAAGATGAATTGATGGCATATTAGAAACACTAGGAAACAACAGTAGCAATGGTCATCCAATGAGTAATAAGATGAATTGATGGCATATTAGAAACACTAGGAAACAACAGTAACAATGATCAACAGATGAGCAATAAGATGAATTGACGGCATAATAGAAACAATAGGAAACAACAGTAGCAATGGTCAACAGATAAGCAATAAGATGAATTGATGGCATATTAGAAACACTAGGAAACAACAGTAGCAATGATCAACAGATGAGCAATAAGATGAATTGATGGCATATTAGAAACACTAGGAAACAACAGTAGCAATGGTCAACAGATGAGCAAAAAGATGAATTGATGGCATATTAGAAACACTAGGAAACAACAGTAGCAATGGTCAACAGATGAGCAAAAAGATGAATTGATGGCATATTAGAAACACTAGGAAACAACAGTAGCAATGGTCAACAGATGAGCATAGGCTACAAAGTGTATCTCCCTTTGGGGACAACAGTAGCAATGGTCAACAGATGAGCATAGGCTACAAAGTGTATCTCCCTTTGGGGACAACAGTAGCAATGGTCAACAGATGAGCATAGGCTACAAAGTGTATCTCCCTTTGGGGACAACAGTAGCAATGGTCAACAGATGAGCATAGGCTACAAAGTGTATCTCCCTTTGGGGACAACAGTAGCAATGGTCAACAGATGAGCATAGGCTACAAAGTGTATCTCCCTTTGGGGACAACAGTAGCAATGGTCAAAAGATGAGCATAGGCTACAAAGTGTATCTCCCTTTGGGGACAACAGTAGCAATGGTCAACAGATGAGCATAGGCTACAAAGTGTATCTCCCTTTGGGGACAACAGTAGCAATGGTCAACAGATGAGCATAGACTGCAAAGTGTATCTCCCTTTGGGGACAACAGTAGCAATGGTCAACAGATGAGCATATGCTACAAAGTGTATCTCCCTTTGGGGACAGCAGTAGCAATGGTCAACAGATGAGCATATGCTACAAAGTGTATCTCCCTTTGGGGACAACAGTAGCAATGGTCAACAGATGAGCATAGGCTACAAAGTGTATCTCCATTTGGGGACAACAGTAGCAATGGTCAACAGATGAGCATAGGCTACAAAGTGTATCTCCCTTTGGGGACAACAGTAGCAATGGTCAACAGATGAGCATAGGCTACAAAGTGTATCTCCCTTTGGGGACAACAGTATCAATGGTCAACAGATGAGCATAGGCTACAAAGTGTATCTCCCTTTGGGGACAACAGTAGCAATGGTCAACAGATGAGCATAGGCTACAAAGTGTATCTCCCTTTGGGGACAACAGTAGCAATGGTCAACAGATGAGCATAGGCTACAAAGTGTATCTCCCTTTGGGGACAACAGTAGCAATGGTCAACAGATGAGCATAGGCTACAAAGTGTATCTCCCTTTGGGGACAACAGTAGCAATGGTCAACAGATGAGCCTAGGCTACAAAGTGTATCTCCCTTTGGGGACAACAGTAGCAATGGTCAACAGATGAGCATAGGCTGCAATGTGTATCTCCCTTTGGGGACAACAGTAGCAATGGTCAACAGATGAGCATAGGCTGCAAAGTGTATCTCCCTTTGGGGACAACAGTAGCAATGGTCAACAGATGAGCATAGGCTGCAAAGTGTATCTCCCTTTGGGGACAACAGTAGCAATGGTCAACAGATGAGCATAGGCTGCAAAGTGTATCTCCCTTTGGGGACAACAGTAGCAATGGTCAACAGATGAGCATAGGCTACAAAGTGTATCTCCCTTTGGGGACAACAGTAGCAATGGTCAACAGATGAGCATAGGCTGCAAAGTGTATCTCCCTTTGGGGACAACAGTAGCAATGGTCAACAGATGAGCATAGGCTGCAAAGTGTATCTCCCTTTGGGGACAACAGTAGCAATGGTCAACAGATGAGCATAGGCTGCAAAGTGTATCTCCCTTTGGGGACAACAGTAGCAATGGTCAACAGCTGAGCATAGGCTGCAAATTGTGTCTCCCTTTGGGGACAACAGTAACAATGGTCAACAGATGAGCATAGGCTGCAAAGTGTATCTCCCTTTGGGGACAACAGTAGCAATGGTCAACAGATGAGCATAGGCTGCAAAGTGTATCTCCCTTTGGGGACAACAGTAGCAATGGTCAACAGATGAGCATAGGCTGCAAAGTGTATCTCCCTTTGGGGACAACAGTAGCAATGGTCAACAGATGAGCATAGACTGCAAAGTGTATCTCCCTTTGCCACAGAAAGGTAAATGAGGAAGGAAATGAGAAGGTTGTTGTTATGATTATTAGACTAAAATTGTGGAAGAGAGGTTAAGGTTGTTGTTATGATTATTAGACTAAAATTGTGGAAGAGAGGTTAAGGTTGTTGTTATGATTATTAGACTAAAATTGTGGAAGAGAGGTTAAGGTTGTTGTTATGATTATTAGACTACAATTGTGGAAGAGAGGTTAAGGTTGTTGTTATGATTATTAGACTATAATTGTGGAAGAGAGGTTAAGGTTGTTGTTATGATTATTAGACTACAATTGTGGAAGAGAGGTTAAGGTTGTTGTTATGATTATTAGACTACAATTGTGGAAGAGAGGTTAAGGTTGTTGTTATGATTATTAGACTACAATTGTGGAAGAGAGGTTAAGGTTGTTGTTATGATTATTAGACTACAATTGTGGAAGAGAGGTTAAGGTTGTTGTTATGATTATTAGACTACAATTGTGGAAGAGAGGTTAAGCAACAGAGAAATCGCCATTCATTCTTTTTTGTTGTGAGGCCACTTCTTGTGCTTGATCAAAAATTAAGTTGAGGGAGACTGGGCTATAATTTATTTATACGGCCTTTGGCGTCTTGACAGACGTTAACAAGCAGACATATGTCATGTCAGTAGTGTGGTCAAATATAAGTGTCTTATGCTGGACGCTTTTTTTCTGAAGAGATTCTCTCGTGACTGAATCTGTGAATGGAGTAACGGCCCAAGATGCATAAAGATGCGAAGCAGCTGATAATAATGACAATTTTTTTTTCAGGAGAGACAAAAAGTGGTATGAGAACAGCTTTACGTAGATGAGAAACAAAACAAAAGTTCATACATATTATATATATATATGTGTTGTTGTTTATTGTTCAAACATATATATATATATATATATATATATATATATATATATATAAATGTAACTACATGGCGATAATATGCTACATACTCAAGAAAGGAAACATCTGCAAATATTGGATAAACAGTTTCGACCACAGAATGAACAAGATGTATTCATGGTGCCTGGCTTCCTTTCTCCTGGGCCTATTCTCTTCTGAATGATATTAATGCTGTCTCGAATGTTGCTGTGCCGTTTGTTATGTTTATTCTCTGTGTGCTACGATCTGCCTTCCTGTTTCTTTATGTCAACAAAAGGTGACAGCATCCCAGGCCAAGTTGTCTGCTGTGATGTAGGGCACACTCTGACAGTCAGTCCACCAGCCACTGTTTGGATTGGTCAACCCCGGGAGCACACGATAATCTAAAATTCTCGGCAAATTAAAGTTCTGAAAACATTCCAGAGACGACATCGTAATGGTCAGCTACAACAGTCCTAAAGAAAATGTAAAATAAACACCAACATGTACCATACCGGTTGGTGTAGGTGATCATGTCCTTCCACAATTTTCTATCGACAGTGCATCGTTTCAATTCTGTTGTTGCCTGTTTTCCTCCATGACACCAATCTATCCAGTATCTTCTTTGTTACTGATAAACGTAAAATTGTACAAAACAGCTAAACTGCTGATAGAGAGACGAGACAAGCTAAGACGTTTCGGCAAAAGCCCTTATCAGGTAGAGCACACAAACGTTTACAAATAATAAACACAGAAATCCAAAAACGAAAGCTGAACACAGTAACAAAATAGAGGAGAGAGGTTGCCAGCAATTCGTACATGTTGGTCACATGATTAATAGATAATATGGCAGATAGGATTTAATTGCACCAAAATGACCCAAACAGAAAACAAATAGAAAGGGTGTCTTAAGAGGAAGAATGACAGATTCAATGACTCGTGACCCCGCGCACTATCTTTTATATGTGTTTATCCCATTAAAGAAAATAGTGAATATCAATTGTTTCAAATCATGCCAATGTTGGAAGCATAGACCAGAACAAAATGAGCTGTAGTTGTTGATGTCCTCTGCTGCCTCATCCTTTCCTCTTTATGTCATCGTCCGTGGCGTCTCTGTTCAAGGTTTTACCCGAAGGCGTGTCCTGTTTACTCTCACTCCGTTGGTTCTATTAAGAGCGTTTGTGCTAAGTCTATGCCCAAGCCATGCCCAAACACCCTTATTGATGTCTCTGCCACCGACCGTCGTTTCTGATAGTGCCCCACCATCTTATCGGGAGTATTTATGCTTAAACATGAGCGGGGCTGGGTGGTCTTGAGGTAAGACTTCGACCACCGGACAAAAAGGTCCCGAGATCGATTCCCACCACAGGCATCCGGAGACACAAATCAAACCCGTGGTTTCTTCGTGGCTTTAGCCTCCCCTTGTCTCTGGTAGTGAGATCCGAAGCCTAGCCCTCCGGATAACGTGAAATATAGGATGCCCCGTGTACATTTTGCGCACGTTAAAGAACCCTTGGGAGTTGAACATCAAAAAGAGTAGGCCAAAAATGGCTGATGGCCCGGGCATTAAAAAAAAGAAAAATCTACCCCTAAACGTTAAAACTCATCGACGATAAAAAAATATGAGAGTATCTCTGAATTCGGAGAATATCTGCCTGTATGGCGGAGGATACCTGAGCCCACGGCAGCCGATGTGGACAAACAGTTAAAAGTGATATTCGCAAAATAAATCAGTCCATTGATACTTCGCTAGAGACATAAAGCTGGCAAACACAAACAAGAATGAATTGTGTCTTTGCCAGCATGAAAGCGGGATAAACAAACACGAGATTGGAACATCAGCAACAAATACTACAGATACACATTAATAGTAATAAACAAATCTACCATAGTAAACCATTTACTTTGTCATCATCTGTACAATAGAATTTCAAATCACGCCCTCAAATGGGAACCAGAGGGTACATGAAAAAGAGGTCGAGCTAGAGAAACACTAAAAATAACTCTAAGGCGTGAGGCTACAACAACAGGCATCCATTTCCTTCGCCGAGATTGACGAACTCGCTCAGAACGATTCGGGTGCCGAGGTACAATGCGGGTCCTGTGCAAGGTTTGATGCTTGATCCCCGTACACAACGAGTTTAGAATTTCTGCCCTATATGCCGTCTTCGGCTGGAAGAGATGACAGTCAGGCAGGCTGGCAGAATCTGACATTAAATATATCATCATGTGTCATACAGGTTGTCGTAGGTGTTCATGTACTTCCACAATTTTCTATCCATTGTGTATTGTATCAATTCTGTAGTTGACTGTTTTCTGTGCCATGACACCATCTAGTAATATATACATACACACACACATACACGCACACACACACACACACACGCACACAGGCGCGCGATTTTACAAAAACATTAACAGCGTGCAGTAACATGATGGGGAAGACATGGAATGATTTGTAAAGAATGGCAAGAAAACAGAACGGCGTGGAAAGTGTTTGTTGAAGAATGCTCTGCAGGGAGCTTAACGGAAGAAGAAGAGGAAGACGAAGAAGAGGACGAAGAAGAAGAGGACGAAGAAGAGGACGAAGAAGAGGACGAAGAAGAGGACGAAGAAGAAGAGGACGAAGAAGAGGACGAAGAAGAGGACGAAGAAGAGGACGAAGAAGAGGACGAAGAAGAAGAGGACGAAGAAGAAGAGGACGAAGAAGAGGACGAAGAAGAGGACGAAGAAGAGGACGAAGAAGAGGACGAAGAAGAGGAAGAAGAAGAGGACGAAGAAGAGGACGAAGAAGAGGACGAAGAAGAGGACGAAGAAGAGGACGAAGAAGAGGACGAAGAAGAAGAGGACGAAGAAGAGGACGAAGAAGAGGACGAAGAAGAAGAGGACGAAGAAGAAGAAGAAGAAGAAGAAGAAGAAGAAGAAGACGAAGACGAAGAAGAAGACGAAGACGAAGAAGAAGACGAAGAAGAAGACGAAAACGAAGAGGAAGAAGAAGACGAAGACGAAGAAGAAGACAAAGAAGAAGAAGAAGACGAAGAAGACGATGAAGAAAAATACAAAAACAATTCATATTTACCCGTCGGTTCTCCTTGGATAACAGATGCCCCCTCACAATCGTCCATTGTCTTCGACAGGATGTGACGTCAATAAAAGTCCAAGACGAAGTAGCACTGAGGGCCGCACAGACACGAGGATGTTGCTGTCCCAAGCAACGATATCTGTCTAACACATCCTTCACTTACATAGCAGAGCCTGACAGACTCTCACATTGTCATGTCCGCATATGAACACTTGACCAGCCACTTCACAATACAATTATGTCTGTGACTGCTCTGTCAATATCTCCCCAGAAGCAAATTCACGACAAGCGGGCGATATTAAAATAAGCGGAGCATAACAAGCTCAAGTCTTTCCACACGCTTGTCCTTGCTTATGAGGACGTCCGCATGTAAGTTGATGATACAAGGTCTGCATTTAGAGCAATGGAAAAATGACTTCCTGGTCAGGGGAGATGCAAGGCTTGAAAATGGTGGGGAGCGTTGGTTGTGATTTTTACAATACGTGAGACAATATGGTAGATTATGAATGTTGAGATGTTGAGACAAGGTGGTAGATTATGAATGTTGAGATGTTGAGACAAGGTGGTAGATTATGAATGTTGAGAGACGGTGGTAGATTATGAATGTTTAGATGTTGAGAAAAGATGGCAGATTATGAATGTTAAGATGTTGAGACAAGGTGGTAGATTATGAATGTTGAGATGTTGAGACAAGGTAGTAGATAATGAATGTTGAGATGTTGAGACAAGGTGGTAGATTTGAATGTTGAGATGCTGAGGCAAGGTGGTAGATTATGAATGTTTAGATGTTGAGACAAGGTAGTAGATTATGAATGTTGAGATGCTGAGACAAGGTGGTAGATTATGAATGTGTAGACTATACCACAAGGTGACAGATTATAAATGTGTAGATTATACCACAAGGTGACGGATTATAAATGTGTAGATTATACCACAAGGTGACGGATTATAAATGTGTAGATTATACCACAAGGTGACAGATTATAAATGTGTAGATTATACCACAAGGTGACGGATTATAAATGTGTAGATTATACCACAAGGTGACGCATTATAAATGTGTAGACTATACCACAAGGTGACGGATTATAAATGTGTAGATTATACCACAAGGTGACGCATTATAAATGTGTAGACTATACCACAAGGTGACGGATTATAAATGTGTAGACTATACCACAAGGTGACGGATTATAAATGTGTAGATTATACCACAAGGTGACGGATTATAAATGTGTAGACTATACCACAAGGTGGCAGATTATAAATGTGTAGACTATACCACAAGGTGGTGGATTATAAATGTGTAGACTATACCACAAGGTGGTGGATTATAAATGTGTAGACTATACCACAAGGTGGCAGACTATAAATGTGTAGACTATACTACAAGGTGGCAGACTATAAATGTGTAGACTATACCACAAGGTGACGGATTATAAATGTGTAGATTATACCACAAGGTGACGGATTATAAATGTGTAGACTATACCACAAGGTGGCAGATTATAAATGTGTAGACTATACCACAAGGTGACGGATTATAAATGTGTAGATTATACCACAAGGTGGTGGATTATAAATGTGTAGACTATACCACAAGGTGGCAGATTATAAATGTGTAGATTATACCACAAGGTTACGGATTATAAATGTGTAGACTATACCACAAGGTGGTGGATTATAAATGTGTAGACTATACCACAAGGTGGCAGACTATAAATGTGTAGACTATACCACAAGGTGACGGATTATAAATGTGTAGATTATACCACAAGGTGACGGATTGTAAATGTGTAGACTATACCACAAGGTGACGGATTATAAATGTGTAGACTATACCACAAGGTGGCAGATTATAAATGTGTAGACTATACCACAAGGTGGCAGATTATAAATGTGTAGACTATACCACAAGGTGGCAGACTATAAATGTGTAGACTATACCACAAGGTGACGCATTATAAATGTGTAGACTATACCACAAGGTGACGGATTATAAATGTGTAGACTATACCACAAGGTGGCAGATTATAAATGTGTATATACCACAAGGTGGTAGATTATAAATGTGTAGACTATACCACAAGGTGGTGGATTATAAATGTGTAGACTATACCACAAGGTGGTGGATTATAAATGTGTAGACTATACCACAAGGTGACGCATTGTAAATGTGTAGACTATACCACAAGGTGACGGATTATAAATGTGTAGACTATACCACAAGGTGGTGGATTATAAATGTGTAGACTATACCACAAGGTGATGGATTATAAATGTGTAGACTATACCACAAGGTGGTGGATTATAAATGTGTAGACTATACCACAAGGTGGCAGACTATAAATGTGTAGACTATACTACAAGGTGGCAGACTATAAATGTGTAGACTATACCACAAGGTGACGGATTATAAATGTGTAGATTATACCACAAGGTGACGGATTATAAATGTGTAGACTATACCACAAGGTGGCAGATTATAAATGTGTAGACTATACCACAAGGTGACGGATTATAAATGTGTAGATTATACCACAAGGTGGTGGATTATAAATGTGTAGACTATACCACAAGGTGGCAGATTATAAATGTGTAGATTATACCACAAGGTTACGGATTATAAATGTGTAGACTATACCACAAGGTGGTGGATTATAAATGTGTAGACTATACCACAAGGTGGCAGACTATAAATGTGTAGACTATACCACAAGGTGACGGATTATAAATGTGTAGATTATACCACAAGGTGACGGATTGTAAATGTGTAGACTATACCACAAGGTGACGGATTATAAATGTGTAGACTATACCACAAGGTGGCAGATTATAAATGTGTAGACTATACCACAAGGTGGCAGATTATAAATGTGTAGACTATACCACAAGGTGGCAGACTATAAATGTGTAGACTATACCACAAGGTGACGCATTATAAATGTGTAGACTATACCACAAGGTGACGGATTATAAATGTGTAGACTATACCACAAGGTGGCAGATTATAAATGTGTATATACCACAAGGTGGTAGATTATAAATGTGTAGACTATACCACAAGGTGGTGGATTATAAATGTGTAGACTATACCACAAGGTGGTGGATTATAAATGTGTAGACTATACCACAAGGTGACGCATTGTAAATGTGTAGACTATACCACAAGGTGACGGATTATAAATGTGTAGACTATACCACAAGGTGGTGGATTATAAATGTGTAGACTATACCACAAGGTGATGGATTATAAATGTGTAGACTATACCACAAGGTGGTGGATTATAAATGTGTAGACTATACCACAAGGTGGTGGATTATAAATGTGTAGACTATACCACAAGGTGGTGGATTATAAATGTGTAGACTATACCACAAGGTGGCAGATTTCAAGAGGCAGCTACAAATAGTGAATGCGAGTAGGAAAGGGTGTGGGGTGGGGGGGGGAGAGATTGACAGAACTGTACCATGATGATAAATGAAAAGGGTCCCCTATATACTTTTGGAGAAATCGTGAACCGTTGTGCGGGCTACATGCAATGTCCGCCTACAGATAGCTGCGGGCTACACGCAATGTCCGCCTACAGATATATTAGATGGTTTTTAAAAAAAAGTTTTATTTGTATTTTCTTTTCTTGCTGCAATCCAGATAATGTGAGAAAACTGGTGTTGCACGGTGAATTAGTGTGAGAAAAACAAGGAATCAATCCGGCTATTCACAACTAGGAGAAGCTGACCACTCCTGACCAGTCGTTCGTAGGCGAATCTCTCACTGGCAAAGGTGGGAGGTAAACTACATTAGATACAAGTACAACCCACTAGGAGATTGTAGGAAGAAATACATCAACAAATGGAACACAGAATATAAGGGATAACAAGCAAAAAATATATATAATACAAGCTCAATAGAGAGGGACTATCATTTGTAAACGCTGAACACGTCAACATAATAATTATCATCTTTCCAATATTCGAAAAGTAGGAACATTTAATGGATTTAACTGTACCACAAAAAGACATCAACATCTTATATAAAATCCTCCAAAGTCATGCCTAATACACGAACAAAAGAACCCTAGCGGGCATCATCAGCACCACGCCTGGGCATGCTGCATGTCGCTAGCGGGCATCACCAGCACCACGCCTGGGCATGCTGTATGTCGCTAGCGGGCATCACCAGTACCACGCCTAGGCATGCTGTATGTCGCTAGCAGACATCACCAGTACCAAGCCAGGGCGAGCTGTATGTCGCTAGCAGACATCACCAGCACCACGCCTGGGATTGCTGTATGTCGCTAGCGGGCATCACCAGTACCACGCCTGGGATTGCTGTATGTCGCTAGCGGGCATCACCAGTACCACGCCTGGGATTGCTGTATGTCGCTAGCGGGCATCACCAGCACCACGCCTGGGCATGCTGTATGTCGCTAGCGGGCATCACCAGTACCAAGCCAGGGCGAGCTGTATGTCGCTAGCGGGCATCACCAGTACCACGCCTGGGATTGCTGTATATCGCTAGCGGGCATCACCAGCACCACGCCAGGGCGAGCTGTATGTCGCTAGCAGACATCACCAGTACCAGGCCTGAGTAAGCTGTATGTCGCATACAGACATCACCAGTACCAGGCCTGAGCAAGTTGTATGTCGCTAGCGGACATCACCAGCACCAGGCCTGAGCAAGCTGTATGTCGCTAGCGGACATCACCAGTACCAGGCCTGAGCAAGTTGTATGTCGCTAGCGGACATCACCAGTACCAGGCCTGAGCAAGTTGTATGTCGCTAGCGGACATCACCAGCACCAGGCCTGAGCAAGCTGTATGTCGCTAGCGGACATCACCAGTACCAGGCCTGAGCAAGTTGTATGTCGCTAGCAGACATCACCAGTACCAGGCCTGAGCAAGTTGTATGTCGCTAGCGGACATCACCAGCACCAGGCCTGAGCAAGCTGTATGTCGCTATCTGACCAATGCTTAGAAGAGCCGATCATTTTTCCTGTGGTGAACCTTCAAATTGAAATCCATGAATCTGAAACTTCTCACTTAACAAACAAATCCCTCACGTGCCACGAAATAAACTTCTCACTTAACAAACGATAAATCCCTCACGTGTCACAAAATAAACTTCTTACTTAACAAACGATAAATCCCTCACTTGTCACGAAATAAATTTCTCACTTACCAAACGATAAATCCCTCACTTGTCACGAAATAAACTTCTTACTTAACAAACGATAAATCCCTCACTTGACACGAAATAAACTTCTCACTTACCAAACGATAAATCCCTCACTTGTCACGAAATAAACTTCTCACTTAACAAACGATAAATCCCTCACTTGACACGAAATAAACTTCTCACTTAACAAACGATAAATCCCTCACTTGTCACGAAATAAACTTCTCACTTAACAAACGATAAATCCCTCACTTGTCACGAAATAAACTTCTCACTTAACAAAAGATAAATTCCTCACTTGTCACGAAATAAACTTCTCACTTAACAAAAGATAAATCCCTCACTTGTCATAGATTAATCCCTCCCGAGATACGTCTTTCTACCGTCCATCGACTACTACAACAAGCAATGACTAGTCCGCTCCGTCGTCTAACGCTACAGGGACCTTCTGTGAGTGCAGATACGTTGTGTTCTCTATAGTTGAACTCTGCTTGTTTGAATTTCGGCCAAGCACATCCGATATCTGCCAGGAGTTGATGAGCACCAGGGTGCGCTTGCCTTTCCTCTTGATTTTTACTCACTTGCCCAGATTATACTGGTTAGTCTGTTTCTAAGGGCACTGTGAAGAGGCGGAGTTGGATCTGGATACTCCTGATTCACCGAACCTGTAGCAAGCCATCAGCTGTTATTTAACTATTTGAGAGACCGCATAGACAGATTGATAAAGAGAGGAATACAGACAAACAGACAGACATACGGACGGACAGACAATTAGGGATAGGTTGGTAGGTAGGAGGCAGACAGGAAGGTAGGTAGGTAGGAAGGTAGGTGGAATGACGGACAGACAGTTAGGGATAGGTAGGTTAGTAGGTATGTAGGTAGGTAGCAGGCAGACAGGA
The DNA here is from genome assembly GCA_032433765.1 of Megaustenia siamemsis. Lineage (NCBI taxonomy): Eukaryota > Metazoa > Mollusca > Gastropoda > Stylommatophora > Ariophantidae > Megaustenia > Megaustenia siamemsis. The sequence goes on along the minus strand of JAVIAB010000059.1, from coordinate 6,105,887 downwards.
AGGTAGGTAGGTAGGTAGGTGGAATGACGGACAGACAGTTAGGGATAGGTAGGTTAGTAGGTATGCAGGTAGCAGGCAGGCAGGTAAGTAAGTAGGTAGGTAGGTAAGTAGGTAGGTAGGTAGGTGGAATGACGGACAGACAGTTAGGGATAGGTAGGTTAGTAGGTATGTAGGTAGCAGACCGGCAGGAAGGTAGGTAGGTAAGTAAGTAGGTGGACTGACAGACAGCCGGAGTGAAATGTGTCCTGACAGTACTGCAAGGTACAGCAAAACTGATAGAGTACATCACTGTGCTAGGTGCCTTACAACAATCCAAGCTTCGCCAGGTAGGTAGCACAGGTAAGGAAAGCAGGGGGCCTATCCCAAACAAAAGGCAAACAGTAAAAGCTTTTATTCAGATACACACTTAGAACACTAGTGAGTCACAGACGAAAACTGCATATATTTAACATACAAGACTAGCGATTTGGGGGTGAAAGGACCGGCCTCATTGGCCCCGTTTAAATGGCCACGCCCAATACTTGTCAGTTATTTTTACAGCAAAATGGACACGTTAGTGAGTGACTTTGTGAGTACATTATTGTGTGTGTGTGCATTGTCCTGAGTGATTTAGTAAGTACTTTTGTTTGTGTGTGAGTGTGCACATTGTCCGTGAGTGATTTTGTGAGTACATAATTGTGTGTGTATGTATCGTCCTGAGTGATTGTGTGAGTACATGATTGTGTGTGTGTATTGTCCTGAATGATTTTGTGAGTACATGATTGTGTGTGTATTGTCCTGAGTGATTGTGTGAGTACATGATTGTGTGTGTGTATTGTCCTGAGTGATTGTGTGAGTACATGATCGTGTGTGTGTATTGTCCTGAGTGATTGTGTGAGTACATGATTGTGTGTGTGTATTGTCCTGAGTGATTGTGTGAGTACATGATTGTGTGTGTGTGTGTGTGTTGTCCTGAGTGATTTTGTGAGTACATGTTTTTGTGTTGTCCGTGAGTGATGCAGTAAATATATCTTTGCGTGTGTATGTATAATTCTTGAGTGATTTAACGTGTACATGGTTTTGTTATCCGTGAGTGATTTAGTGAGCACATGTGTGTGTCTGTGTAAGTGTTTAATGTCCGTGAGTGATATAGTGAGTACATGTTTGTGTGTTGAAGCTTTGGAACAGCAAGCCATAATATAGCAATCACATACACTGGCCATATCTTGGAACAAGCCAGCCATAATAGAGCAATCACATACACTGGCCATATCTTGGAACAAGTCAGCCATAATATAGCAATCACATACACTGGCCATATCTTGGAACAAGCCATAATATAGCAATCACATACACTGGCCATATCTTGGAACAAGCCATAATAGAGCAATCACATACACTGGCCATATCTTGGAACAAGTCAGCCATAATATAGCAATCACATACACTGGCCATATCTTGGAACAACAAACCATAATATAGCAATCACATACACTGGTCATATCTTGGAACAAGCCAGCCATAATACAGCAATCACATACACTGGCCATATCTTGGAACAACAAACCATAATATAGCAATCACATACACTGGCCATATCTTGGAACAACAAACCATAATATAGCAATCACATACACTGACCATATCTTGGAACAAGCCAGCCATAATACAGCAATCACATACACTGGCCATATCTTGGAACAAGCCAGCCATAATATAGCAATCACATACACTGGCCATATCTTGGAACAAGCCAGCCATAATATAGCAATCACATACACGGGTCATATCTTGGAACAACAATCCATAATATAGAAATCACATACACTGGTCATATCTTGGAACAACAATCCATAATATAGCAATCACATACACTGGTCATATCTTGGAACAACAATCCATAATATAGCAATCACATACACTGGCCATATCTTGCAACAACAATCCATAATATAGCAATCACATACACTGACCATATCTTGCAACAACAATCCATAATATAGCAATCACATACACTGGCCATATCTTGCAACAACAATCCATAATATAGCAATCACATACACTGACCATATCTTGGAACAACAAGCCATAATATAGCAATCACATACACTGACCATATCTTGGAACAACAAGCCATAATATAGCAATCACATACACTGGTCATATCTTGGAACAAGCCATAATATAGCAATCACATACACTGGCCATATCTTGGAACAAGCCATAATATAGCAATCACATACACTGGCCATATCTTGGAACAAGCCATACTATAGCAATCACATACACTGGCCATATCTTGGAACAGCAAGCCATAATATAGCAATCACATACACTGGTCATATCTTGGAACAAGCCATAATATAGCAATCACATACACTGGCCATATCTTGGAACAAGCCATACTATAGCAATCACATACACTGGCCATATCTTGGAACAAGCCATAATATAGCAATCACATACACCAGCCATATCTTGGAATAACAAGCCATAATATAGCAATCACATACACTGGCCATATCTTGGAACAAGCCATAATATAGCAATCACATACACTGGTTATATCTTGGAACAACAAGCCATAATATAGCAATCACATACACTGGCCATATCTTGGAACAAGCCATAATATAGCAATCACATACACTGGCCATATCTTGTAACAAGCCAGCCATAATATAGAAAACACATACATTGGTTATATTTTGGAACAAGCCATAATATAGCAATCGCATACACTGGCCATATCTTGGAACAAGCCATAATATAGCAATCACATACACTGGCCATATCTTGGAACAAGCCATAATATAGCAATCACATACACTGGTTATATCTTGGAACAAGCCATAATATAGCAATCACATACACTGGCCATATCTTGGAACAAGCCATAATATAGAAATCACATACACTGACCATATCATGGAACAAGCCAGAAATAATATAGCAATCACATACACTGGCCATATCTTGGAACATCAAGCCATAATATAGCAATCACATACACTGGCCATATCTTGGAACAACAAGCCATAATATAGCAATCACATACACCAGCCATATCTTGGAACAACAAGCCATAATATAGCAATCACATACACCAGCCATATCTCGGAACAGCAAGCCATAATATAGCAATCACATACACCAGCCATATCTTGGAACCACAAGCCATATTGTAGCAATCACATACACCAGCCATATCTTGGAACAACAATCCATAATGTAGCAATCACATACACCAGCCATATCTTGGAACCACAAGCCATATTGTAGCAATCACATACACCAGCCATATCTTGGAACAATAAGCCATAATGTAGCAATCACATACAACAGCCATATCTTGGAACAATAAGCCATAATGTAGCAATCACATACACCAGCCATATCTTGGAACCATAAGCCATAATGTAGCAATCACATTCACCAGCCATATCTTGGAACCATAAGCCATAATGTAGCAATCACATACACCAGCCATATCTTGGAACCATAAGCCATAATGTAGCAATCACATACACCAGCCATATCTTGGAACCATAAGCCATAATGTAGCAATCACATACACCAGCCATATCTTGGAACCATAAGCCATAATGTAGCAATCACATTCACCAGCCATATCTTGGAACCATAAGCCATATTGTAGCAATCACATACACCAGCCATATCTTGGAACAATAAGCCATAATGTAGCAATCACATACACCAGCCATATCTTGGAACCACAAGCCATAATGTAGCAATCACATTCACCAGCCATATCTTGGAACCATAAGCCATAATGTAGCAATCACATACACCAGCCATATCTTGGAACAACAAGCCATAATGTAGCAATCACATACACCAGCCATATCTTGGAACAACAAGCCATAATGTAGCAATCACATACACCAGCCATATCTTGGAACAACAAGCCATAATGTAGCAATCACATACACCAGCCATATCTTGGAACAATAAGCCATAATGTAGCAATCACATACACCAGCCATATCTTGGAACAATAAGCCATAATGTAGCAATCACATACACCAGCCATATCTTGGAACCATAAGCCATAATGTAGCAATCACATACACCAGCCATATCTTGGAACAATAAGCCATAATGTAGCAATCACATACACCAGCCATATCTTGGAACAATAAGCCATAATGTAGCAATCACATACACCAGCCATATCTTGGAACAATAAGCCATAATGTAGCAATCATAAACACAGCACCACGATACGGACAAGAAAGATAATTCTATCGGCGGAAGTAGCAATAGAACAAACGTCAAACACTGTGGACTGAAACAATCAATAATTAATTTGTTGGCGGCTGGCTTCTACTATCCCCCGCAAGCCAAGTAAGTGACACGGCACAGATGCTTACTGTAAAAGCGAAGTAAAATAAACATAAAATGGTTCGAGCAGCTAAACTAATGGATGGGCAAGACAAACTACGAAGTTTCGGCCAAAGCATTAATCATGTAGAGCAACTAAAATATACCAATAAATCCAAGTCAGAAAACAAAACGCAGGTTGTAAAATTGGCAGAAAGAAATGGCGGATAGAGACGGTGGCTAGGAATTACGTATCATCATTATCAAGTACCGGGCCTACTGGCGTAGGTGATCATGTCTCTCTACAACTTTCGATCTCGGCAGCTATTTATCATTTCTGTTGTTGACCTTCTGCCAAGCCATTCTCTTAAGCTGTCTGTTATTTTTTCTCTTTGCTTCCTTCTATCTCTTCGTCCCTCAATTTCTCCAGTTGTTACAATATATTCCAGTTGTTCTCTTCTCATTACATTGCCAAAAAAAAATATGATGATTGTTTCTTCCTAATATTGGAAATTAGCTCTCTTTTTGCTTTGATCTCTCTCAGAACATCTTCATTACTCTTCTTAGCTGTCCGTGGTACTCTCAACATTCTTCTGTAAAACCACATTTCTACAGACTCCAGTGATTTTCTTCTCCGTTGTCCTACTTTCCATGATTCGCATCCATATGTCAAGACTGGCTCTACATAACATTTAAGAACTCTGCATCTCACCTCTTTTGTACATCTTCTGTCTGAGGTTAACAAAGTTCCCAAATATTTAAATTCATTTACTTGTTTTAATATTGTTCCACTTGTCTTTATTTTGCACTGAGGTGAGATTTACTTATAGTTGATTATAAAATATAGCAAAGTGATGTTTGAGCTACAATAATAGAAAATTATCTGAACCTTGGGTGAAAACGTTGTGATTTTACTGCACTCCGCTCATTCTTAAAATTAGTATTTGATTTTACTGCACTCCGCTCACTCTTACTTAAAATTAGTATTTGATTTTACTGCACTCCGCTCACTCTTACTTAAAATTAGTATTTGATTTTACTGCACTCCGCTCACTCTTACTTAAAATTAGTATTTGATTTTACTGCACTCCGCTCACTCTTACTTAAAATTAGTATTTGATTTTACTGCACTCCGCTCACTCTTACTTAAAATTAGTATTTGATTTTACTGCACTCCGCTCACTCTTACTTAAAATTAGTATTTGATTTTACTGCACTCCGCTCACTCTTACTTAAAATTAGTATTTGATTTTACTGCACTCCGCTCACTCTTACTTAAAATTAGTATTCTTTGGGAGTGGATCAAATCCGTGAAAGTAAGCAAGCACGCGCGCGCGCACACACACACTAAAGTGTGAATTTAACACATGCTTGTGTAACGTGTTTGTTAACAACATGTGATTGCTAATGATCAATGTGTGAATGTTAACTCTTTCAGTACGTTCCGCCGCACTGTGCGCTATGCCGATTTCGGCAGCGTACGTTTCGCCACATAGTGCGTCACTCTCAATTTGATTAGTGTGAACGCCATCAAACCATATTCTTTTACATGTCTTGTATTATCTTGGTTTTGGTAAAATCCAATACCTTGTTCAAATATCTAAAAATGCATATATAATAAGGTACATGTTAGATAAATATAAATATGTAGATTGATTCTTAAACCATGACAAAATTTTGTCTCTGAAATCTTTTCCGAAGCGTCGATAAAAAGCTTCCGTACTGAAAGAGTTAATAATCAATATGTGAATGTTAATGATCAATATGTGAATATTAATGATCAATATGTCAATGTTGATCAATATGTGAATGTTAATGATCAGTATGTGAATGTTAATGATCAATATAAGTCAATTCAATAACAATTCTAACAAATCATCATGAAGATGCACTAAGAAGCACCTCAATCCGACATTGTCTATGTTTATGAAGAGCTAAATATCAATTTACTAAGACTCGTGTTGAGAAAATAAAACCGGAATACCTACCAACTAGAGTGACGTTTTCAGCTACACGAGCTATGGACGGTTGACATCACTCTACACACAAGCAATCCTGCTGGCACAAAGCTGAAAACGTCACGTTATTTGGCGGGTTTTCCAATTTTATTTTTCAGCTCGCATGCTGTGCGGTCCTTTTTTGACATTGGAAACGGTAAAAGGGTGTTATTAGGTGTTATATGGAGCCAGTCTTGGCGTGTGGATGTGGGTCGGGGACAGTGGGACAACAGACTGCTGGAGTCTGTGGAAATGTGGTTTTGCAGAGGAGTGTTGAGAGTGCCATGGATGGTTGGGAGGAGTAGTGAAACGTTCTGAAGGAGGCCAGAGCAAAAAGAGAGCTAGTTTCCAATGTTGGGAAGAAACAATCATCGTTTTTTTTGTTTGCCACGTAATGAGAAGGGAACAGCTGGAGTGTGTTGTGGCAGCTGGGAAAATTGGGGGACAAGGGGATGGAGGGAGGCGGAGAGAACAGATACCGGACAGCTTGAGAGAATGGCTTGGCAGAAGGTCGACAATAGAAATGATAAATAACTGTCGAGATTGAGAGTTGTGGAGGGACATGGTCACTTACGCCAGCAGGCCCGGTACTTGGTGATGATGATGCCTAAGTTAATCTATAGTTGGCTGTGGTTTTATGAGATTAGATCATGAGCAGGACAACTAAAGTGTCAGTGTTACACGTCTGTGCTGGAGCTCAGTTTCAAAATCTAGTTTTATAAAAACACAAACACCTGAGGTCATAAACCTATCAAAGACTACAGACGTTGTAAGAGCTAAAAGCAATTCTCTTGAATACATCCAACATCAAGAGTTAACGAATCATAGAAGGTCAAAACCCTACTTCATCTCGATCAGGAGGCTGTGGAAACAAATTAGGTAGGCCATGACAGTTAGGGTAAAACGCATGCAGAAAATTCCAGAACAAAAAAAACAAAGCAGTGAAAAAATCAGAAGTGTCCATCCGAACGGTCACAGCTTGTCTTCTACATTGCAATTTCCGCACTGGTTGAAAGATACGTTGTCATATAAATAGGAAAAGTAACCAGGTCGGGCATCGAAAGCCGATGACGCAATAGATATCATACACATATTTATGACAAACATAATTTCCTAATAAGCAAAAAGCCGATGGCGCAATAATAATCCCCGGGTATAACAATAACAACACCCAATGTCATAAAAACACGGGCGAATGAAGTGTTAAAATATAACTAATAAATTCACAGACGGGCGTTCGTAAAAGGATGATGTAATGGGCTGAACCTTTCAATACAACAAGTACACGCACCGATAATGTAACAACAACACTAGTGATGACACATCAAATATCACCTCCAGATATAATAAATAGAGAAACAAAATAGTATGAATACATGTCACGGTACAGAACGTGGAAACAATGCACAGATATGTTGTGTTTTTTTCCCCCCAGAATAATAGAACTATTCCCTTCCTGATGTGATTAAGTGGTTGTACGAAAACAACTCACTCCTGACTTTGGTTGTAGGGGCGTATCCAATATGAGGCTAGTGTGAAACAGGAACGTGTCTTGCATGCTCGGCACTGTGCTCCAATGCTAGTCTGTGAGGTGCACTTGTAAACGAGATTCATATTTCAGTACTCGTACAAGCCTCCGATATTGGCCTATTAACATACAACACACTGCATCCCTCCCTCCTTCCCCTGGTTCCGCTGACCCGCTAGCCTGACCGGTCCTTTCAGGTTGCGTATCACTACTTGCCGCAACAGAAGAGTGAACGTCAGGTCGGTTCTGGGGGAGAGAATGGGTGGTGGGAGGGGGGATGGTAGGAGGAGAGGTGGTAGAGGAAAAAGTGGAAGGAGGAGAGGTGGTAGGAGACGAGATGGTAGGGGGAGAGGTGGTAGGATGAGAGGTGGTAGGATGAGAGGTGGTAGGATGAGAGGTGGTAGGATGAGAGGTGGTAGGATGAGAGGTGGTAGAGGAAAAGGTGGAAGAAGGAGAGGTGGTAGGAGACGAGATGGTAGGGGGAGAGGTGGTAGGATGAGAGGTGGTAGGATGAGAGGTGGTAGAATGAGAGGTGGTAGGATGAGAGGTGGTAGGGGGAGAGGTGGTAGGAGACGAGATGGTAGGGGGAGAGGTGGTAGGATGAGAGGTGGTAGGATGAGAGGTGGTAGGATGAGAGGTGGTAGGATGAGAGGTGGTAGGATGAGAGGTGGTAGGATGAGAGGTGGTAGAGGAAAAGGTGGAAGGAGGAGAGGTGGTAGGAGACGAGATGGTAGGGGGAGAGGTGGTAGGATGAGAGGTGGTAGGATGAGAGGTGGTAGGATGAGAGGTGGTAGGATGAGAGGTGGTAGGATGAGAGGTGGTAGAGGAAAAGGTGGAAGGAGGAGAGGTGGTAGGAGACGAGATGGTAGGGGGAGAGGTGGTAGGATGAGAGGTGGTAGAGGAAAAGGTGGAAGAAGGAGAGGTGGTAGGTGGGGAAATGGTAGGGGGAGAGGTGGTAGGTGGGGAAATGGTAGGGGGAGAGGTGGTAGGAGGGGAGGTGGTAGAATGGGAGGTGGTAGAGGAAAAGGTGGAAGGATGAGAGGTGGTAGGTGGGGAAATGGTAGGGGGAGAGGTGGTAGGAGGGGAGATGGAAGAATGAGAGGTGGAAGGAGAGGTGGTAGGAGGAGAGGTGGTAGGAGGGGAGATGGAAGAAGGAGAGATGGAAGGAGAGGTGGTAGGAGGAGAGGTGGTAGGAGGGGAGATGGTAGGGAGAGAGGTGGTAGGATGAGAGGTGGTAGAGGAAAAGGTGGAAGGATGAGAGGTGGTAGGAGACGAGATGGTAGGGGGAGAGGTGGTAGGATGGGATATGGAAGAAGGAGAGGTGGAAGGAGAGGTGGTAGGAGGAGAGGTGGTAGGAGGGGAGATGGTGGGGGGAGAGGTGGTAGGAGGAGAGGTGAAAGAAGGAGAGGTGGAAGGAGGAGAAGTGGAAGAAAGAGAGGTGGAAGGAGGAGGAGAGGTGGACGGGGGAGAGGTGGTAGGAGGAGAGGTGGAAGGAGGGGAGATGGTGGGGGAGAGGTGGTAGGAGGAGAGGTGGAAGGAGGGGAGATGGTGGGGGAGAGATGGTAGGTGGAAAGGTGGAAGGAGGAGAGATGGTAGGAGGGGAGATGGTGGGGGAGGAGATGGTAGGGGAAGAGGGGGTAAGAGGAGTGGAAGAGGAGAGGTGGTAGGAGGAGAGGTGGAAGAGAAGAGGTGGTAGGAGGAGAGGTGGAAGAGGAGAGGTGGTAGGAGGAGAGGTGGAAGAAGGAGAGGTGGTAGGAGAGGTGGTAGGAGGGGTGGAAGGGAAGAGGTGGTAGGAGGGGTGGGGGAGAGGTGGTAGGAGGAGTGGGGGAGAGGTGGTAGGAGGAGAGGTGGTAGGAGGAGAGGTGGTAGGAGGAGAGGTGGAAGAGGAGAGGTGGTAGGAGGAGAGGTGGAAGAAGGAGAGGTGGTAGGAGGAGAGGTGGAAGAAGGAGAGGTGGTAGGAGGAGAGGTGGTAGGAGGAGAGGTGGAAGAGGAGAGGTGGTAGGAGGAGAGGTGGAAGAAGGAGAGGTGGTAGGAGAGGTGGTAGGAGGGGTGGAAAGGGAGAGGTGGTAGGAGGGGTGGAAGGAGAGGTGGTAGGAGGAGAGGTGGTAGAAGGGGTGAAATGGGAGAGGTCGAAGGATTGGTGGAAGAGGAGAGGTGGTAGGAGGAGTGGGGGGAGAGGTGGTAGGAGGGGTGGAAGGGGAGAGGTCGAAGGATTGGTGGAAGAGGAGAGGTGGTAGGAGGAGAGGTGGAAGGGGAGAGGTGGTAGAAGGGGTGAAATGGGAGATGTGGTAGGAGGGGTGGAAGGGGAGAGGTGGAAGGGGAGAGGTCGAAGGATTGGTGGAAGAGGAGAGGTGGTAGGAGGAGAGGTGGAAGGGGAGAGGTGATAGGAGGGGTGGAAGGGGAGAGGTCGAAGGATTGGTGGAAGGAGAGGTGGTAGGAGGAGAGGTGGAAGGGGAGAAGTGGTAGGAGGAGAGATGGAAGGGGAGAAGTGGTATGAGAGGTGGAGGGGGAGAGGTGGAAGAAGGAGAGGTGGTAGGAGGAGAGGTGGTAGGAGGAGAGGTGGAAGAAGGAGAGGTGGTAGGAGGAGAGGTGGAAGGGGAGAAGTGGTAGGAGGAGAGGTGGAAGGGGAGAGGTGGTATGAGAGGTGGAGGGGGAGAGGTGGCAGGAGGAGAGGTGGAGGGAGAAGAGGTGGTAGGAGGGGCGGAAGGGGAGAGGTGGCAGGAGGAGAGGTGGAGGGAGGAGAGGTGGAAGGAGTGGAGATTGTAGGAGGGGAGATGATAGGAGGGGACATGGTAAGGGGTGGAGGTGGTAGGAGAAGCGGTGGAAGGAGGGGAGATGGTAGGAGAGGTGGAAGGAGTAGAGGTGATAGGAGGGGAGATGGTAGGAGAAGATGTAGTAGGTGGAGAAGTGGAAGGAGGGGATATGGTAGGAGGGAAGATGGTAGAAGGAGAGATGGTAGGAGAGGTGGTAGGAGGGGAGATGGCAGGATGTGAGATGGTGAGAGGTTAATGTGAGACGGTAAGAGGTTAATGTGAGACGGTGAGAGGTTAATGTGAGACGGTGAGAGGTTAATGTGAGATGGTGAGAGGTTAATGTGAGATGGTGAGAGGTTAATGTGAGACGGTGAGAAGTTAATGTGAGACGGTGAGAGGTTAATGTGAGATGGTGAGAGGTTAATGTGAGATGGTGAGAAGTTAATGTGAGACGGTGAGAGGTTAATGTGAGATGGTGAGAGGTTAATGTGAGACGGTGAGAGGTTAATGTGAGACGGTGAGAGGTTAGAGTGGAACTAAACAATTTCTCTGACGTGTAAACATAACCACCATGGAACCAATCAGAGTGAGGCAGGGAATGAAATATTTCAAACACCACCACGCCACTTTGCCGACGCTCTTAATTAGCCACCTTCAGCACCCCTTGATGAGTTGAACACCGCTCAAAGGTTTTATCGAGTTAGACAACACTTCACAACAGCTTGCCGACAATAAATAACATAAGACAAAGTCTGCAGAAGAAAAGATCAACACGCAAATAAACGGATTAACCCAAACAGACAGAAAATCAATGTCAAGTGAAAACCAGGAATACAAATCAATGAAGCAACTCAAGAAATTAAAAAAAAAAAAAATCAAACTATCAACAAAACTAAATGTAACCAACCAAACAAAAAAAGCAAACAATGAACCACACATACAGGAAAGACAAAAATAAACCAAATATACAAAAAGATAACAATGAACAAAACATACGAGAAAGACAACAATGAACAAAACATACGAGAAAATAACAATGAAACAAACTTACAAGAAAGATAACAATGAACCAAACAGACAAGAAAGACAACAATGAACCAAACTTACAAGAAAGACAACAATGAACCAAACATACGAGAAAATAACAATGAAACAAACTTACAAGAAATATAACAATGAACCAAACAGACAAGAAAGACAACAATGAACTAAACTTACAAGAAAGACAACAATGAACCAAACAGACAAAAAAGACAACAATGAACCAAACTTACAAGAAAGACAACAATGAACCAAACAGACAAGAAAGACAACAATGAACCAAACTTACAAGAAAGACAACAATGAACCAAACAGACAAGAAAGACAACAATGAACCAAACAGACAAGAAAGACAAGAATGAACCAAACTTACAAGAAAGACAACAATGAAACAAACTTACAAGAAAGACAACAATGAATCAAACGTACAAGAAAGACAACAATGAACCAAACAGACAAGAAAGACAACAATGAACCAAACTTACAAGAAAGACAACAATGAACCAAACTTACAAGAAAGACAACAATGAACCAAACTTACAAGAAAGACAACAATGAACCAAACAGACAAGAAAGACAACAATGAACCAAACTTACAAGAAAGACAACAATGAACCAAACTTACAAGAAAGACAACAATGAACCAAACTTACAAGAAAGACAACAATGAAACAAACTTACAAGAAAGACAACAATGAACCAAACAGACAAGAAAGACAACAATGAAACAAACTTACAAGAAAGACAACAATGAACCAAACAGACAAGAAAGACAACAATGAACCAAACAGACAAGAAAGACAACAATGAACCAAACAGACAAGAAAGACAACAATGAACCAAACAGACAAGAAAGACAACAATGAACCAAACAGACAAGAAAGACAACAATGAACCAAACAGACAAGAAAGACAACAATGAACCAAACTTACAAGAAAGACAACAATGAACCAAACAGACAAGAAAGACAACAATGAACCAAACTTACAAGAAAGACAACAATGAACCAAACAGACAAGAAAGACAACAATGAACCAAACTTACAAGAAAGACAACAATGAAACAAACTTACAAGAAAGACAACAATGAACCAAACAGACAAGAAAGACAACAATGAACCAAACAGACAAGAAAGACAAGAATGAACCAAACAGACAAGAAAGACAACAATGAACCAAACTTACAAGAAAGACAACAATGAACCAAACAGACAAGAAAGACAACAATGAACCAAACTTACAAGAAAGATAACAATGAACCAAACTTACAAGAAAGACAAAAATGAACCAAACAGACAAAAAAGACAAAAATGAACCAAACAGACAAAAAAGACAACAATGAACCAAACAGACAAAAAAGACAACAATGAACCAAACAGACAAAAAAGACAACAATGAACCAAACAGACAAAAAAGACAACAATGAACCAAACAGACAAAAAAGACAACAATGAACCAAACAGACAAAAAAGACAACAATGAACCAAACAGACAAAAAAGACAACAATGAACCAAACAGACAAAAAAGACAACAATGAACCAAACAGACAAAAAAGACAACAATGAACCAAACAGACAAAAAAGACAACAATGAACCAAACAGACAAAAAAGACAACAATGAACCAAACAGACAAGAAAGATAACAATGAACCAGTATAATAACAAAACAAGCAACCAATGAAACAATTATCTAAGACCTCCACAAAATATATCTACCTCTCCACGTCTGTGTCACTAATTTTGAAATATTTTAGGTGTCAGCCTAGACAGAGAAGAATGAAGAAGAAAATAATGTAATTGTTTATATTGCCCCGAAACGATCTATTGGGTACTTTTATTAGCTACACCTTCGCTATACGGTCAATGAAAAAACGTTGCCGAATTTGAGGGAATTCATTCATATCGCCATTAAAATGCTAGAGTTAAAGAAAAGAAAAGAAAAGAAAAGAAAAGGAAAAAAAAAAAAAGGAAAGAAAAGAAAAAAATAAGAACTTGGGAAAAAATGTAAGTTGCAAACATAATGCAGTCAATTTTGACAGAGAAAATTTTTAATCGGTAGAAAGTAATCATTGGTGAGAAGAAGCAATCAAACATGAGAAGGAAAAGTCTCCAGCCCATGCTAACTCCAACATGTGCCTCACAGCAGCAGATTTTGTGAAACGTTCTCGGAACCGAATTTCCTGAATTGCGCCCTCGTACACGCCTCCACTCCGGACATAAAAGTTCATTCTCCGCCATCCCTAGAGTTTGTAGCACAACTGATCCGACCAATGAATGCGGCTCTCCCAGTTACGTCACTTGTTATCTATGACAATCCAGGAGAGCACAATACAAGCAGTCATAGAAGGCTATGCGAACTGTCACATCACCTATATTCCAACAACTCGTATATCTTTAGTTGCTGCTTTCATTTAATATTTTGGTAAAGAAACGATCCAGGTTGGCACCGATGGATGCAACCAGCTTCCTCTCTACAGCTGTTCTATGCACGGTAACGAAGATGAGGCCTGCACACTCTCTGATAATGAGTTTTCATCATTTATTACGTTCTTATCTCCTGCTTTTCAAACTTAGCAAGGCACGAAAGTTATCAGTTGTTGCCCCCTTAAACAAGACTATGTAATAGACGCAAGTGTATGTGCATCATCGTTTGGAGAACTGGAATAATCCAACTAACAGTTCAGAAACTCAAATATTTGCGTCTCATCACATCCGACTTCAGTAAAGCATTTCTTGAGATATGTTTTGCCTTCACTCTGCGATATTGTACATCAAGAATGGACAGTCTGCTATCAGGAAATTTGCGAGTAGGTAGAAAGAATCTCCGCTTAGCGAAGGGGTAGCTATAATGCTATCAAAGAATGCACAGAAGACACTAATAGAATGGGAGGCAGTGGGACCAAGACTGGTGAGAGCAACATTTAGAACAACCAAAAACAAAATAAAATTACACATTATACAATGCTATGCACCAACCAACGATAAAGATGACTCAGTTAAAGATGATTTTTATAAACAGCTACAATGCCAGATGGATGCAAGACGAGCCAAGGATATTATAATCTTGATGGGAGACCTAAATGCTAAGGTAGGATCAGACAACAGAGGCTTTGAAGAGATTATGGGAAAACATGGACTTGGAGATATAAACGAGAATGGAGAGATATTTGTGAATTTCTGCGCCCTTAATCAAATGAGCCTAGGAGGAACAATATTCCAACATAAAAGAATACACAAAGCTACATGGGTGTCACCAGATCATAGAACGGAAAATCAAATTGATCACATATGTATTAATAATAAGTTTAAGTCATCCTTACAGGATGTAAAAGTATATAGAGGGGCAGATATAGCTTCTGATCATCATCTTCTGTTAGCCAAACTTAAAATTAAATTAAAAAGGTATACTACAACGAATAAGGGCAGAACGTATTTCAATGTAGGGTTTCTTAAAGAACAAGGAATTAAAGATAAATTCGCAGTCACAATATCAAACAAATACCAAGTCCTCCAACAACTAGAAAATACAATAAATATAGAAGATCATTGGAAACAGGTAAAAAATATATGGAATGAGACATGCGAAGAAACACTGGGGAAAAGAGAACGCCAGAATAAGGCATGGATGACAGCAGAGACCCTGGATAAAATTAAAGAAAGAAAGAACAAGAAAGCAGACATAAATAAAAGCAAAACAAGAAGTAATAAAGCCAAGACACAGGAAGCTTACACAGAGGTGAATAAAGAAGTGAGAAGATGCATTAAAAGGGATAAGAGGAAATATATAGATGAATTAGCTAAAGAGGCAGAAGAAGCAGCAAATAAAGGGAATATGAAAGAACTGTACAATAGCACAAAGAAATTAGGTGGAAAATACAAACAGATCAACGCCTTTATCAAAGATAAGAAAGGAAATCTGCTTAGTAATATAAAGGAACAAATGGAGAGATGGAACGAGCACTTTGAAGAACTTTTGAACAGACCTGGCTCAAATAATCCTCCAGATATACTACCAGCAGAAGAAGAATTACACGTTAACTGCGGAAAACCAAGCAAAGAAGAAATAATGAAAGCCATCAAACTGTTAAAAGATGGTAAAGCCACAGGACCAGATGAAATTCCTTCGGAAGCCATCAAAGCAGATATTATCACCTCTACCAAGATGTTACATAATCTATTGGATAAAATTTGGGAGAGGGAAGAAATACCTAAAGACTGGAGAGAAGGTTATATGATCAAACTACCAAAGAAAGGAAGTTTACAGGAGTGCACAAATTATAGGGGAATTATGCTACTATCAGTGCCAGGAAAAATATTAGGCAGAATCATTCTGGAGAGACTAAAAGAGGCTATAGAGAAACACTTGAGAGATGAACAAGCAGGTTTTAGGAAGAACAGATCATGTGCTGATCAAATAACTACTCTACGTATAATAGTTGAACAAAGTTTAGAACTAAAATCCCCACTTTATATTGGATTCATAGATTACGAAAAGGCATTTGATAGTTTAGACAGAAGAATGCTTTGGAAGTTGCTGAGTCATTATGGAATCCCCATAAAGTTTATTAACCTGATAAAAACAATGTATGAAGGAACAAAATGTAGTGTGGTGCATGAAGGACAGCTTACAGAAGCATTTGAAATAAGAACAGGAGTAAGGCAAGGATGCCTTCTGTCTCCATTTCTCTTTCTACTGGCCATAGATTGGATTATGAAAATAACTCAAAACAACAGAAATGGGATCCAGTGGTCACTGACCAAACAACTTGATGATTTAGACTTTGCTGATGACATAGCTCTCCTATCACACAGCCACCAACAGATGCAAGATAAAATGAGTATATTAGATGAGAGATCACAACAGCTAGGACTAAAGATTAATAGAGATAAGACCAACATTATGAGAATTAATGCAGTTGGCAATAACCAAATAAAACTAGGAGAAATACCTCTACTAGACGTACAATCTTATATATATCTGGGCAGTAATATAGATAAAGAGGGAGGAACAGAAAACGATACCAAAATAAGGATATCAAAAGCAAGAGGAGCTTTCATTGCACTGGGAAACATATGGAAATCCAAAGAAATTAGGCTAAATACAAAAATACAAATTTTCAACTCCAATGTTAAGTCGGTTCTATTATATGGCTGTGAAACATGGAGAATAACAAAATTGACAATCACGAAGGTACAGACTTTCATTAATGGATGCTTGCGCAGAATAAAGGGATGGAAATGGCAGGACAAAGTCACAAACGTGGAATTATGGAAATGTACCGGTCAAATACCAGTGGATAAAGAAATACAGCGAAGACGATGGCGATGGATAGGACACACACTACGGAAACCAACTGAGAGTATTACACAACAGGCCCTTTTTTGGAATCCCCAGGGGAAAAGACAAAGAGGAAGACCAAGGAATTCTTGGAGAAGACAGATTGAAGCAGAGATGAAGATGATGGGGAAGACATGGAATGATCTTAAAAGAATTGCAAAAAACAGAACGACTTGGAAAGTGTTTGTTGAAGACCTATGCTCCACTGGGAGCTAAAAGGTAGAAGAAGAAAGAATCTCGGCCAAATTTGGTTCACTGATTCTGACGCAAAAAGTTAGCTGTGAGTCGCTGACCTTACGCTGCTGAGAGTCCTACGGCCACTCTATCGTGAATGGTGGACGACTTATGTCAAGTAGGGGAGAAAGCGCCCTACTCTTGGTGTCAACAAGAACAAAGTGACAAGCGTTGGGGGTCCTCCTCACTCGTGCAAACCTCCAGAAAATTGTACACTGCCCAAACAACGTCACGCTGCCTTGGTTACTTACACCTTAAGAAAGATGCCTGCGTACCAAAACACATATTTTGTGGACAAATAGCAGATGGCAAATTAACTAGGGGACGTCTACAATTCCGATTTATAGATGTATAAACATGACACGAAGACTCTAAACGTAAATCCGGCAGCCTGGGAAGAAATAGCTGTAAACCGGAATCTTTGGAAACGCACTCAAGCTCCAACTCAGTCAAGAAACAGATTCATAGAAACAGAGAATACACGGCGATAGTATATATATATATTCAATATCTGTTAATGTAACATCGATGACAACATCGCGTAAAAAGTCATGATACAAGTCGTAACTAATGCGCTACATTAAACCATTCTTGGCAAAGATTATCACACAATGCTAAAATACATTAAGCCATTCTTGGCAAAGATTATCACACAATGCTAAAATACATTAAGTCATTCTGGCAAAGATTATCACACAATGCTAAAATACATTAAGCCATTCTTGGCAAAGATTATCACACACTGCTAAATACATTAAGCAATTCTTGGCAAAGATTATCACACAATGCTAAAATACTTTCTTATTACTGGGGGTGGCGAAAGAGATTAACAGAAGCAAATATCCACCCACTCGCGACTCCAGGTGCATATTTATGTGTGTGTGTGTGTTGGGGAGGGGGGGGGTAGATAGAAGAATACAATGTCGTAGTAGCATGAGAGTTGACGTCATGACAATCAGGTTAGAAGAATTATAACATATGAAGGAATGGACACATACGAACACGGTATGTCTAGTGTGTTTAAACTGTATATAAGCTATGGCAAATTAAAGCCTTTGAAATGTGGATATATAGAAGAATAGGTAGAATTGGATGGAAGGAAAAGAAAACACAACAGCATACTAAAAGTAATCCTGGAGGGAAAATACAAGGTAAAAGAGGCAGAGGCAGACCAAGACTAACATGAACGAGTAACATCAAAAGGTGGACAAACCAGTCTACGACAACTTGCACCTTCAAAGCAAGAGACAGAGCAGAATGGCGCTCCATGGTAGCCAACCTTCGATGCGGAGATGGCACTGGATGACGATGATAAGCAATGATGATGATGGTCACAAGCAATGATGATGATGATGATAAGCATGATGATGATGGTCACAAGCAATGATGATGATGATGATGATAAGCAATGATGATGGCGATCATGAAATGCCGTTGCCTCTTCGAACTTGAAAGGGAACAGACAAATAATTGCAGTGCTGCGGTAAAGCAGGTAGCAAGGATCAAGTGGTGGGTGTAACGTACATTCCTACAAAGTATGATGACAGATTCACAAAAAAGGAACCAACATTTTCACTGACGCTTCGCCCTATATGTGGCCTTCTTACAAAAACAATACGAACAATAAAAACGGACAAAGAAATTAAAATAAACTAAAATACATGTTCTAGTGCATGTGGTGGTCAAATTACGGCCCGCTGGCCTCCTCCGGCACGCCAGTCTATTTCTCTCGGCCCTCGAAGCGTCCAAATAACTATTCTATTAAATATCTATCAATAAAAACCAAGGTTCTAGTCGGTTAAAACAAAAATGATGGCAACAGTAATCAAAGGCTTTGTAATTGTTGACGCCGGAAAGTTGCATTTCTGTCAGTGAGTGGTGATAGCATGCAAGCACTATTGTTCATGACTAAATCACATCATGTCATTGCTGACGATACTCTTGGCCTTCTGGTCGTGGCCTATAGTCCCACCCCCTGTCAAACTTAAGCTGTCTACCACTGGTCTAGAGTAACCAGAACTAGTGCATCTTAAACAGAACTCGAAAGCTGATGTGCTAGTTTCTATGACTTTACTGATTTACTGGGTTATGCTGGACTAGGCGGAGTATATCAACCTGTTGTGCACAGCAAAATTAGGCCTTCTACATCAAGAGATCGCCCTCCTGCCAGGATTGTAAAACCAATAACCAGAATACGTGGCCCTAATCGAAGGACTGTCGAATCCCAGCTAACTGTGGATGACAACAGCAATATGAGCCGATGTGCAACTGGGGAACCCCAACAGGACAGATCATATATTCTTGAACTCCCGTCCGTGACGTCAAAAACAACCAGCACAGCGAGGTTCTAATTATACATCGCTGACGAAAGTAGGTCTCTACTAGGAAAACCCCTTCTCCGCGTGCACGTGAGTTCCACGTTTGGCACGTGGTATGTGTGAGCGGTCACAGTTCCAGCCAGTAAAATGTTGGCTCTCCGCGTGTTGGAACGAGGCCTTGCACGTGAGTTCCCTGTAACCAACACAATCATGATACAAGTGTGTCGCAGTAGTGCTCGCCGGCTGGCGGGGGCGATCATCCTTCCCCCTACCCAAGGCTCCAGGTTATTTGTGAGACTGTTGTGTTGCTGGCGCAATAGCATGTGTACTTGTGCATCATGTGGTCCTATCTGGCAAGCATTAACACTACAACCACAATTAAAGGCGACTGCCGAGGTACATAGCTCTGTACTGAGCCAAGCCATTTGCTATTCTCTGTAACAACAATTGTAATACCGACTATATAAAAATAAATAGAGTGTTCAGTAGTTAAATGGAGTTTTATATTTTAAAGGAGTGAGCTTAGAAAGAGAAGTTAGTGTTAGAGAACTATGAGAAGTAAGAGTAAAGTGTCAGAGAAAAAGAGAAATAAGAGCTAAAGTTAGTGTCAGCGAATAAAGAAATAAGAGCTAAAGTTAGTGTCAGCGAATAAAGAAATAAGAGCTAAAGTTAGTGTCAGCGAATAAAGAAATAAGAACTAAAGTTAGTGTCAGCGAATAATGAAATAAGAGCTAAAGTTAGTGTCAGCGAATAAAGAAATAAGAACTACCGTTAGTGTCATAGAATAGAGAAAATACAAAAAGTTTGGGATAGAGAATCAATGGCACCAATTCGTCGCTGCAATTCATGGTACCGTCGCTGCAATTCATGGTACCGTCGCTGCAATTCATGGTACCGTCGCTGCAATTCATGGTACCGTCGCTGCAATTCATGGTACCGTCGCTGCAATTCATGGTACCGTCGCTGCAATTCATGGTACCGTCGCTGCAATTCATGGTACCGTCGCTGCAATTCATGGTACCGTCGCTGCAATTCATGGTACCGTCGCTGCAATTCATGGTACCGTCGCTGCAATTCATGGTACCAATCCGTGGCACCAGTTCGTTGGACAATTCACGACACAAGTTCGTGGCCCCAATCTGTGGCAGCAGTTCGTGGCCCCAATCCGTGGCACCAGTTCGTGGCCCCAATCCATGGCACCAGTTCGTGGCCCCAATCCATGGCACCAGTTCGTGGCCCAATCCATGGCACCAGTTCATGGCCTCAATCCATGGCACCAGTTCATGGCCCCAATCCGTGGCGCCAGTTCGTGGCCCCAATCCATGGCACCAGTTCATGGCACCAGTTCGTGGTACCAGTTCGTGGCCCCAATCCATGGCACCAATCCATGGGACCAGTTCGTAGTACCAATCCATGGCACCAGTTCGTGGCCCCAATCCATGGCACCAGTTCGTGGCCCAAATCCATGGCACCAGTTCGTGGCCCCAATCCATGGCACCAGTTCGTGGCCCCAATCCATGGCACCAGTTCGTGGCCCCAATCCATGGCACCAGTTCATGGCCCCAATCCATGGCACCAGTTCGTGGCCCCAATCCATGGCACCAGTTCGTGGCCCCAATCCATGGCACCAGTTCGTGGCCCAATCCATGGCACCAATCCGTGGCACCAGTTCATGGCCTCAATCCATGGCACTAGTTCATGGCCCCAATCCGTGGCGCCAGTTCGTGGCCCCAATCCATGGCACCAGTTCGTGGTACCAGTTCGTGGCCCCAATCGATGGCACCAATCCATGGGACCAGTTCGTGGCCTCAATCCATGGCACCAGTTCGTGGCCCCAATCCATGGCACCAGTTCATGGCCTCAATCCATGGCACCAGTTCATGGCCTCAATCCATGGCACCAGTTCATGGCCTCAATCCGTGGCATCAGTTCATGGCCTCAATCCATGGCACCAGTTCATGGCCCCAATCCGTGGCGCCAGTTCGTGGCCCCAATCCATGGCACCAGTTCATGGCCCCAATCCGTGGCGCCAGTTCGTGGCCCCAATCCATGGCACCAGTTCGTGGTACCAGTACGTGGCCCCAATCCATGGCACCAGTTCGTGGCCCCAATCCATGACACCAGTTCGTGGCCCCAATCGATGGCACCAATCCATGGGACCAGTTCGTGGCCTCAATCCATGGCACCAGTTCGTGGCCCAATCCATGGCACCAGTTCATGGCCTCAATCCATGGCACCAGTTCATGGCCTCAATCCATGGCACCAGTTCATGGCCTCAATCCGTGGCATCAGTTCATGGCCTCAATCCATGGCACCAGTTCATGGCCCCAATCCGTGGCGCCAGTTCGTGGCCCCAATCCATGGCACCAGTTCATGGCCCAATCCGTGGCGCCAGTTCGTGGCCCCAATCCATGGCACCAGTTCGTGGTACCAGTACGTGGCCCCAATCCATGGCACCAGTTCGTGGCCCCAATCCATGACACCAGTTCATGGCACCAGTTCGTGGCCCCAATCCATGGCACCAATCCATGGGACCAGTTCGTGGTACCAATCCGTGGCCCCAATCCATGGTACCAATCCATGGGACCAGTTCGTGGCCCCAATCCATGGCACCAATCAATGGGACCAGTTCGTAGCCCCAATCTATGGCACCAGTTGGTGGCCCCAATCCATGGCACCAGTTCGTGGTACCAGTTCGTGGCCCCAGTTCATGGCACCAGTTCGTGGCCCCAATCCATGACACAAGTTCGTGGCCCCAATCCATGGCACCAGTTCGTGGTACCAGTTCGTGGCCCCAATCCATGACACCAGTTCGTGGTACCAGTTCGTGGCCCCAATCCATGACACCAGTTCATGGCACCAGTTCGTGGCCCCAATCCATGACACCAGTTCGTGGCCCCAATCCATGGCACCAATCCATGGGACCAGTTCGTGGTACCAATCCATGTCACCAGTTCGTGGCCCCAATCCATGGCACCAGTTCGTGGCCCCAATCCATGGCACCAGTTCGTGGCCCCAATCCGTGGCACCAGTTCGTGGCCCCAATCCGTGGCACCAGTTCGTGGCCCCAATCCATGGCACCAGTTCGTGGCCCCAATCCGTGGCACCAGTTCGTGGCCCCAATCCGTGGCACCAGTTCGTGGCCCCAATCCGTGGCACAAGTTCGTGGCCCCAATCCGTGGCACCAGTTCGTGGCCCCAATCCGTGGCACAAGTTCGTGGCCCAATCCGTGGCACCAGTTCGTGATCCCAATCCATGGCACCAGTTCGTGGCCCCAACCCATGGCACCAGTTGGTGGCCCAAATTCGTGACACCAGTTGGTGGCCCCAATCCGTGGCACGAGTTTGTGGCCCCAATCCATGGCACCAGTTCGTGGCCCAAATCCGTGACACCAGTTGGTGGCCCCAATCCGTGGCACCAGTTCGTGGCCCCCATCCATGGCACCAGTTCGTGGCCCCAATACATGGCACCAGTTGGTGGCCCAAATCCGTGACACCAGTTCGTGGCCCCAATCCGTGGCCCCAATCCATGGCATCAGTTCGTGGCCCTAATCCATGGCACCAGTTGGTGGCCCCAATCCGTGGCACCAATCCATAGCACCAATTCATGCGCCTGTGTTTGCAATCAATGGTAACATAAAATGCCCTGACAAAAATCATCCTGTTTAGTTCCCCGGTAGCACGTGATGCCGCTGGGCTTCCCCCTGATCACGTGCTGTCGTATGTTCCCATTAATCATCATTGGGTCCTCCTCAATTGTTTGAAAGAGACAGACCCAATTATGATCCTTTGACTTTTGTGCCCAAAATTCTTGATCTCCCACAACCTTCATTTTGCTCGAATCCATTATATATTTTGAATTGACTCACAACTCTGTAGGCTCAGGAATGTTCACGGTTTTAGAAATGTTGGAACGTATTTGATTTCCATCATCCCAAAGTTGTGAAATTAATATCAGCTTTAACTTTGTTGGGAACTGAGATAGCTCAGTGGTTGGTGAACTGCACTATAAAGTACAAGAAGTTGTGTTCGACCCTGATCGAAGCGGCACGGGCGTAATACCGTCTACATTACCTCCCAAAATCACTTACCGAATGTCTGTACAAATTATGATCACTAACACCATATTCCCTATACGCCACCTAGCGTGACGGGGCTCTTTACTTTTTAACTTTGTTGTCCACATTCTGTCACGAGAATTTGACATAGTCGCTTGCTCATTATCAAGAGAGTTTACGTTAATTTAATTTATTTTACCTTTAGTGGTGTTTACTCATTAAAGGGTCAAGTGCACATTATATATCATTACCATCATCATCACCAGGTGCGTAGGCGATCAACACTCTCCACATCCCGCGGCCTTTCTTTCATGTCATAACTTCAGTCCGTGATCTATTGTTATACCATTTGGATAAGCTGTTCAATATTTGTTCTCTTGGGTTTCGTGTGCTCTTCTTTCCATTCATTCTGCCTGTTGTTACAATATGTTCAATGCCTTCTTTCCATTCATTCTGCCTGTTGTTATAATATGTTCAATGCCTTCTTTCCATTCATTCTGCCTGTTGTTACAATATGTTCAATGCCTTCTTTCCATTCATTCTGCCTGTTGTTATAATATGTTCAATGCCTTCTTTCCATTCATTCTGCCTGTTGTTATAATATGTTCAATGCCTTCTTTCCATTCATTCTGCCTGTTGTTACAATATGTTCAATGCCTTCTTTCCATTCATTCTGCCTGTTGTTACAATATGTTCAATGCCTTCTTTCCATTCATTCTGCCTGTTGTTATAATATGTTCAATGCCTTCTTTCCATTCATTCTGCCTGTTGTTATAATATGTTCAATGCCTTCTTTCCATTCATTCTGCCTGTTGTTATAATATGTTCAATGCCTTCTTTCCATTCATTCTGCCTGTTGTTACAATATGTTCAATGCCTTCTTTCCATTCATTCTGCCTGTTGTTATAATATGTTCAATGCCTTCTTTCCATTCATTCTGCCTGTTGTTACAATATGTTCAATGCCTTCTTTCCATTCATTCTGCCTGTTGTTACAATATGTTCAATGCCTTCTTTCCATTCATTCTGCCTGTTGTTACAATATGTTCAATGCCTTCTTTTCCCATGACATTTGCAATAAATGTTGATTACCTCTTCCTTAATATTTTGATATTTCTAATTTCTCCGCCTCTCTTTAAACATTCTTCATTCGTAATGTTTGCCATTCATGGAATTCGTAGCACTCTTCTGCTAAACCACATCTCAGCTGCCTCTAATGTACTTTGTATTGTAGTATCTTATCTTATCTTATCTTATCTTATCTTATCTTATCTTATTTTTTCTTATCTTATCTTATATTATCTTATCTTATCTTATCTAATCTTATCTTATCTTATCTTATCTTATCTTATCTTATCTTATTTTTTCTTATCTTATCTTATCTTATCTTATTTTTTCTTATCTTATCTTATCTTGTATATATATATATATATATATATATATATATATATATATATATATATGTGTGTATATACGACCAACATAGATTAAGTATTTTGTCAAATGAATGGCAGTCTTACTGCTAAGCTAAATATGCTGAAATATAGTTCAACAATGCTGTTCTATATTTAACCCAGGACTCTAGCAACGCACTATTTGCACACCAGGAACATGCGATACATGTCAAGAAAATGAAGCCTCAATCAAATATTTAGCACCTTTGATTGTCAACTTCTTCTTCTTCTTCTTTCCTTCCTCATCTGCCTTTCAGCGTCGAGGGGAGATATAGTTTGCGGTCTTTTGCTCTTCTGTTTGCTGTTATGTTTCCTAGTGCTTCTAATATTCCATCGATCCATCTTTTTCGTGGTCGACCCTTGGGTCTGGTGTTCTCACAACGTTTGTTGAAGGCTCGTTGTGTTGTGTTTTGCTCTTTCTGCCTTGTCACGTGGCCAAATCATTTTATCTGTTGTTTCCTTAAATATTCTATGGCGGGGGTTATTCCTAGCTTTTTTCTCAGTTCTTCATTTCTGATCTTATCTCTCAGACTGTTTCCTGTCATTCGTCTAACACATTTCATCTCTGTAGAGGTTATTTTTCTTATTGTTCTTGCATCTAGGGTCCAGGTCTGGCATTGGTAGCACAAAATTTGGATTGAAGATTGTATTGTATAGTGCTCGTTTTGTCTCCAATTATTTCCTTGTTGGACAATAGTGGTGATAACTGTCCGATGATTTGACAAGCTTTGTTGCATCTTGATTCTATCTCTGCTGTTTGGGAATTATAGTTTGTCATTAGACTTCCTAGGTATTTGAATTCCTCAACTTATTTTAGTTGTCTGCCTTCTATAGTTATGTTGATGTTCTTGATTGTCAACGTGTACGCTAATTACGTAGGTGATATATTATAGCTATAATATAATTTATAAAATGATATATATATATATATATATATAGCTAAAATACACAATAGCCTCCACTAGACCGTCTGACAAGACGAAAAGGGCCATATATAATATATGATCCCTAATGTTTCTGGTATGTCCAATGATGATCGTACACGCCGCACCGTCCATTATCTATTGTGTAGTGAACAAACAGCAAACCGCGGATTTCTTTCTTGAACTTCAGAGCGCATTCTTGGTGGCGTGATTGTAACATTGGCCAAGTAATGTGCACTTCTAGATTAGGTTGTTGTAAGAATCTCTCTCTCTCTCTCTCTCTCTATATATATATATATATATATATATATATAACAAACAGAATGTAGTCCGAGCAGCATCAACCAGATGTGTAGAGAAGTTGAAAGTTGATAACAAGATTTGGTCATGTCAGATAGTTCTGTTAAATCTACAAAATATGACTTCATGAATATTTTCTCCCACTGCACTTCCTGAATAGTCTTATATAATGTGAATTAATCATCTATTTAATGTGAATCAATCATTATCTATTTAGTGTGAATTAATCATCTATTTAATGTGAATCAATCATTATCTATTTAGTGTGAATTAATCATCTATTTAATGTGAATCAATCATTATCTATTTAATGTGAATTAATCATATATTTAATGTGAATCAATCATTATCTATTTAATGTGAATTAATCATATATTTAATGTGAATCAATCATTATCTATTTAATGTGAATTAATCATTATTTAATGTGAATCAATCATTATCTATTTAATGTGAATTAATCATCTATTTAATGTGAATCAATCATTATCTATTTAATGTGAATTAATCACCTATTTATATGAACTAGTTATTATGATTTTATTGACAATTAAATCTACGTATTTAACGTAAATTAAACCGTATTCATTGTAAGCGATTCAGTCATTAATTATGTCATGTCAGTCAGCCCTCATATAATTCATGCCAGTCAGCCCTAGTATATGTCATGTCAGTCAGCCTTCATATAATTCATGCCAGTCAGCCCTAGTATATGTCATGTCAGTCAGCCTTCATATATTTCATGCCAGTCAGCCCTGGTATATGTCATGCCAGTCAGCCCTCGTATATTTCATGTCAGTCAGCCCTCATATATTTCATGCCAGTCAGCCCTGGTATATGTCATGCCAGTCAGCCCTCGTATATTTCATGTCAGTCAGCCCATATATATTTCATGTCAGTCAGCCCTCATATATCTCATGTCAGTCTTCACCAGTCCTCCTTTACTACAATGTTAGTATTTGTGACCAACTTCCGACAGCTAATCCAAGCCTGGACTACACCACAAACGTGCTGTATTGTTCTACCACTCCCGCGATCATTGCCCATTAGAAACGGAAATGTACCGTTCTACCCTCCCCCACAGCGGGCTCTCTCTGGGTCAGGATCAAACGTTTTTCACAAAGGGAACTAACTACTAGATTTCATTATTCTAGTGACAATCATGAATCTTTACGTTTTGCTGACAATTTCTGTCGTTATTTCTCGTTCATGAATAATTTTATTGATATGTTCTGAATATTTAGGTTACATCGCACATATTTAAAATAGCAATTATAATAATAATAACAATAAAATTAATAATAAAATAGTCATAGTAGTAAAATTAATAATAATAATATGGTAAAGTCCTAGTTTAAGGACATAAATTAAAGTGATCTCCCCTTTGTTGGCATCACAATAAAGCGACGGTGGTTTTCAAAAACTAAAAATGACCTCTATGTTTATAACTAACACAACTGATTTTATTTTTGGGTTAGGGTTAATCAAAGATTAGAGAACCACCAGTTTGATCAAGGGGATGTTACTCTTCGGAGTATAAATAATTTATAACAATAACCATAATACTTACATTAATAATAACAATAACCATAATAGTCACAATAATAATAATCACCATCATCACCAAGTACCACGCCTCCAGGCGTAGGTCATCATGTCTCTCCACAACTCTCGATCTCTACAGTTATGTATCATTTCTGTTGTTGACCTTCTGCCAAGCCATTCTCTTAAGCTGTCTGGTATCTTTTCTCTTTGCTTCCCTCTATCTCCTCGTCCTTAAACTTTCACAGTTGTCACAATATATTCCAGCTATTCCCTTCTCATTAGATGGCCAAAAAATGATGACTGTTTCTTCCTAATATTGGAAATTAACTCTCTCTTTGATTTTGCCCTCTTTCAGGACGCCTTCATTACTCTCCTTAACTGTCCATAATAATAACATTAATAATGACAATAACCATAATAGTTACATTAATAATAACAATAATAATTATAACAGCTACAAAGTAACATAAATATTAATAACATTATTAGTATCAATAAAAATAAAAGTAAAGGGGTCCGTCACACCAAGTGGCGTATAAGGAATATGGTATTAGCGACCATAACTTTTACAGACCTTCTGCGTGTGATTTTTGGAGTAATATTGTCGGTATTACGCCCGTGCTGCTTTACTTTCCCTGAAAAAAATCCGGTACCCATTTAAGGCTGGGTGAACCCGGAAGCCGTCGATAAGGATCGAACCCTCCTATTGCCCTTTGTAGTCCAGCTCACTAATCACTGAGCTATCGTAGCTTACAAGTATCAATAAAAACAACAAAAGTAATAGAAATAGTAATACTAACATTATTAATAACCATAATAATAACCACAAAAGTAGCATAAATAGTAATAATAACATTATTAGTAACAATAATAACAGCCATAATAGTAAGAACAATAACAACAGAAGGATACTAATTGAAAGAAACTAAAATGAAGTATGTTTAAATAGCAGAGAGCCCATACAAACGCTCATAATGTGGCATGAATTAAATTGGCCAGAAACCCAGGAAGAAAGTCAGCCATACAGTGGTCGCTATTAGCGACTGTCTTCTCCATTGTGTCTGGCTCTCCTAACGAGGCAAACAAATTAATAGGTGGCATGTCTGGCGTACCGAAGAACAACAATAACAAAAACATTCGTGTCTGGCACCAGAGTCTGTGGCTGAATGAGTTCTCCAAAAGGCAACCACTAACCCCGGTAGAAAGGTCACATATTAAACTGAAAGGAAACATCAAATTATTTTACCGAAGATAACTCTTTTCTCTGCGACAACAAACAGTATTGAGCGATTTATTTCCCTTAGAAACAAACTAGCAACATTCAATAACAGACATCGGAAATAATAATCCCACAAACCGATCCAAGAATTATCGATTCATTTATGTATTTATTTATATATTTCTTCTACCTCTTTACTAAACAACAAACAACCGCTTTGTTCCAAAGATACGTTCTAGGACAATGGTATCCCTAATTAACCTTATTTGTTTGTATAACAAACTACAAATCACCTACAGCATTACAATCTCTGTACATCCTTCAAATAGTCACATCACTACAGCACTCATTTAATTTAGCTTTGTTGACGTGTGTTCGACAGCGGTGTATCATCGCCAGCTGACTTAGCTTAATACAAGAAAGAAAGAAAGAAAGAAAGAAAGAAAGAAAGAAAGAAAGAAAGAAAGAAAGAAAGAAAGAAAGAAAGAAAGAAAGAAAGAAAGAAAAAAAAGAAAGAAAGAAAGCTCCAAACATATGAGGAGTAAAAGGGGATATGATGTTAGTGTCTACATATTTCAGACTGTTGACCGCCACCACACTTCACGACAAATAGGGGCTATGGTGTGAGTGTGCCCATATTTGTGCATACATTTGTCAGTACCACGCAAGTGTGTGTAAATCTCCATGCCCCCCTCTCAGAAAACAATCGGCACCAATATAGAAGCTATCGATGGCAACCGGACCTTTTATTCTAAGATCACTTCACTGGCCAAAGCTCTACTATAGACCTCTTGTTCTAAGATCATATCACTGGCCAAAGCTCTACTATAGACCTCTTGTTCTAAGATCATATCACTGGCCAAAGCTCTACTATAGACCTCTTGTTCTAAGATCATATCACTGGCCAAAGCTCTACTATAGACCTCTTGTTCTAAGATCATATCACTGGCCAAAGCTCTACTATAGACCTCTTGTTCTAAGATCATATCACTGGCCAAAGCTCTGTCATGGACCTCTTGTTCTAAGATCATATCACTGGCCAAAGCTCTACTATAGACCTCTTGTTCTAAGATTATATCACTGGTGACAGCACTATCATGGACCTCTTTCTTTAAGATCACTTCACTGACCACAGCTTTACCATGGACCCCTTGTTCTACGATAAAACAAATAAAACATCTAAATACGCTGTTTATGCCACACTACACATACACATGTTGCCAATTACTTCGTTTCAAATGAACACAGCTCCCGTATCTGACCCAGACGGCTGTTCCATCGCTGGGAAGTAACCTTCTCTGCCACAGCTCCCCTTGATGTCGTCCAACATTTTCCTCTCGTCCCCTCTCATTTCCCTCTTATTACGGTCTGCCAAATCTTTTCCTCACTGACTACTGACTGTCCACTTTTCCTGATAACTGACTGTCCACTTTCCTGATAACTGTCTGTCCACTTTTCCTGATAACTGTCTGTCCACTTTTCCTGACAACTGACTGTCCACTTTTTCTGATAACTGTCCACTTTTCCTGATAACTGTCTGTCCATCTATCCTTTACTGATATATGTCTGTCCATCTATCCGTTACTGATAAATGTCTGTCCATCAATTCTTTACTGATATATGTCTGTCCATCTATCCTTTACTGATATATGTCTGTCCATCTATTCTTTACTGATAAATGTCTGTCCATCAATTCTTTACTGATATATGTCTGTCCATCTATACTTTACTGATATATGTCTGTCCATCTATCCTTTACTAATATATGTCTGTCCATCTATCCTTTACTGATATATGTCTGTCCATCTATCCTTTACTGATATATGTCTGTCCATCTATCCTTTACTGATATATGTCTGTCCATCTATCCTTTACTGATATAAGTCTGTCCATCTATTCTTTACTGATATAAGTATGTCCATCTATTCTTTACTGATATATGTTTGTCCGTCTATTATTAACCGATAACTGTCTGTCCATCTATTCTTTTCCGATAACTGTCTGTCCATCTATTCCTTGCCTATGTTTATATAATTTAGATATTTTATATGTGCACTAGCATTAAATTGAGAAATAACATCAGAAATCATTGCACTAGAAAAATTGATTCCAACAAACTGACGAACATTTAGAGATACAAAGTACTCAGTAAACGAACAAAACTTAAGATTGTTCAACTCCTGTGTGATACCAGTGCTAACATATGGATGAGATACCGGTGCTAACATATGGATGAGATACCAGTGCTAACATATGGATGAGATACCGGTGCTAACATATGGATGAGATACCGGTGCTAACACATGGATGAGATACCGGTGTTAACATATGGATGATATACCGGTGCTAACATATGGATGAGATACCGGTGCTAACATATGGATGAGATACCGGTGCTAACATATGGATGAGATACCGGTGTTAACATATGGATGAGATACCGGTGCTAACATATGGATGAGATACCGGTGCTAACATATGGATGAGATACCGGTGCTAACATATGGATGAGATACCAGTGCTAACACATGGATGAGATACCAGTGCTAACATATGGATGAGATACCGGTGCTAACATATGGATGAGATACCAGTGCTAACACATGGATGAGATACCGGTGTTAACATATGGATGATATACCGGTGCTAACATATGGATGAGATACCGGTGCTAACATATGGATGAGATACCGGTGCTAACATATGGATGAGATACCGGTGTTAACATATGGATGAGATACCGGTGCTAACATATGGATGAGATACCGGTGCTAACATATGGATGAGATACCGGTGCTAACATATGGATGAGATACCAGTGCTAACACATGGATGAGATACCGGTGCTAACATATGGATGAGATACCGGTGCTAACATATGGATGATATACCGGTGCTAACATATGGATGAGATACCGGTGCTAACATATGGATGAGATACCTGTGCTAACATATGGATGAGATACCGGTGCTAACATATGGATGTGAAAGTTTGAGATCAATCAAGGTTTTAGATAGGAAACTAACTTTTGAAAACAAAGGTCTATGTAGGATCTCAAACATAAGCTGCAAATGATACATTTCAAATGAATAGATAAGAGAGGAATCAAAACAAGAATACGCGTCGAGCTTTATAAGAAGAAGGTGCTGGAGATACATCTGTCATGTGCTGAGAATGAATGAAGACAGACTTCCCCAAAAGGCATACATGTGGAAACCACATGGTAAAATAAAACAAGGTGGGTAGAGAGGATCGCTACACAAAACAATTAATAGGGAAGGCTGAGCCGTGGGACGAAGAAACAATCAGGAACTATAAGAACTAGCAGTAGATCGTCAATCGTGGACAACTAAGAGTTCCCTCCTATGTGCCGTCTTCGAACCGAGAAAAAAATGAAAAGAATAGCGGTCACACTACAAACGGTGTGTTTGGCCCTCAAGGGGCTGCATCGGGTGCAGTGCAGAGTAGAAGTAAGGCAAATGTACTGGGGGGATATACATGTAACAAGCAACTGTAAGATACAGAACAAGTTGCAAGATACACAAAGGTTAGCAATATAATAAAACGGCCAGAAAAATCTATAATTGCAAGTAATGAACAAACTAGCCATAAGATACGCAATTATCAGTCAAATATAGCACGGGTGGGTAAATATGCAATTATCAGTCAAATATAACACGGGTGGTTAAATATGCAATTATCAGTCAAATATAACACGGGTGGTTAAATATGCAATTATCAGTCAAATATAACACGGGTGGTTAAATATGCAATTATCAGTCAAATATAACACGGGTGGGTAAATATGCAATTATCAGTCAAATATAACACGGGTGGGTAAATATGCAATTATCAGTCAAATATAACACGGGTGGTTAAATATGCAATTATCAGTCAAATATAACAAGGGTTGTTAAATATGCAATTATCAGTCCAATATAACACGGGTGGTTAAATATGCAATTATCAGTCAAATATAACACGGGCGGTTAAATATGCAATTATCAGTCAAATATAGCACGGGTGGTTAAATATGCAATTAGCAGTCAAATATAACACGGGTGGTTAAATACGCAATCAGCAGTCCAATATAACACGGGTGGTTAAATATGCAATTAGCAGTCAAATATAACACGGGTGGTTAAATATGCAATTATCAGTCAAATATAACACGGGTGGTTAAATATGCAATTATCAGTCAGATGTGTTATCAGCAGCACGATATATCACTAACAGTGAAATAATAATAAGGGGTTGAATTATGCTATAAAAATAGGACGCAATGGTGCGAAGTCGGCAATACACAAAGCTAAACGTTAACATTCACACACACACACATAGTGTACATATATACATGCTAAGGGATAATGTCAGCCACATGACAGATATCCACACACACACACTAGTCTGACAACAGCGTACTTGAAGACCAACTACATCCGGTGGGAGGCAACTCGCATTAAACAAGTCCCGTTTCCTAGCAACACGAGACGCGGGCAACTTTCTCATAAACAGAGGGACGGGAATCAGTGAGAAGACAAATTCAGCAAATGAAATGATCGATATGTTTGTGAGCGCTGCATGTGCCTGTTTGTCTTAGAAAATATGTGTAACGGTGGCGTGTGATTATATGCAACACAGCGGATTCGTATGAACACAAAAAACATATACACATGTATGTCACAATAACTAAAATAGCCAGAGCTGGGGAAACAACAAAGGTTCAAGACCAAAGACTAAACGGTTTTGAAAACAAATGTCTTTGAAACATGTCAAACATAGGGTGGTCAGACTTCACATTAATTACAGAAAAATGAGAGAAACTAATCAAGACTATGTTTCCTACTTTGTTAGGAAGTGTCGTCGGAAACACCTTGGCTACGTTCTCGGGAAGGACGTTATTAGCTCACTAGGCCCTTATGTGGTCACCGAGGGTAAAAGAAAACGAGTAAGACCGAAATAAACCTTAGGTAGAGCCAAAGAATCATCAGAGAGCACAACTATGGGTCTCAGAAACAACAATTACAACAAGGTGCGCCGACCGCCGGAAATGAACAGCTATGACTTCTACCCTGTGCGCCGTATTTGATAAAGGATAATCAATCAATCACAATAATGAACTAGCCATATCACATTCCATAACTGTAATACTACATTTACTGCAACATCAATCACATGATCATCTGAGTTTGCTGCCATAAGATGTACATTTGGTCTGCCCAGCTGAGGTGTTAGCTTTCGAGAGCATCATTTCAGATGTCGGCATTTCTATGGCAGTTCAGTTCAACGCTCCTGGCGATAATGGTCCTTTACGACATCCGCGACATCAGATTCGCTGGAATCACCGCTCGGTTCTTGGACGATCGGCATCAGTTCGCCTTTGAAAACCGCACCCAGCCCGTCACCTCTTTTTTAAAGCTGAAGGGGATAAATAGTGTATGAATTCTTCCCATTCGTTTCTCTAAAGACACTTCCCACCCATTCGTTTCTCTAAATACACTTATCATTCGTTTCTCTAAATACGCTTCTCATTCGTTTCTCTAAATACACTTATCATTCGTTTCTCTAAATACACTTATCATTCGTTTCTCTAAATACACTTATCATTCGTTTCTCTAAATACGCTTCTCATTCGTTTCTCTAAATACACTTATCATTCGTTTCTCTAAATATACTTATCATTCGTTTCTCTAAATACACTTATCATTCGTTTCTCTAAATACACTTATCATTCGTTTCTCTAAATACACGTCTCATTCGTTTCTCTAAATACACTTATCATTCGTTTCTCTAAATACACTTCTCATTCGTTTCTCTAAATACACTTATCATTCGTTTCTTTAAATACACTTATCATTCGTTTCTCTAAATACACTTATCATTCGTTTCTCTAAATATACTTATCCTCCGTTTCTCTAAATACACTTATCATTCGTTTCTCTAAATACACTTATCATTCGTTTCTCTAAATACACTTCTCATTCGTTTCTCTAAATACACTTATCATTCGTTTCTCTAAATACACTTCCCATTCGTTTCTCTAAAGACACTTTCCATTCGTTTCTCTAAAACACGTCTCATTCGTTTCTCTAAAACACGTCTCATTCGTTTCTCTAAAACACGTCTCATTCGTTTCTCTAAATACACTTATCATTCGTTTCTCTAAATACACTTATCATTCGTTTCTCTAAATACACTTATCATTCGTTTCTCTAAATACACTTCTCATTCGTTTCTCTAAAGACACTTTCCATTCGTTTCTCTAAAACACGTCTCATTCGTTTCTTTAAAGACACGTCCCATTCGTTTCTCTAAAGACACTTTCCATTCGTTTCTCTAAAACACGTCTCATTCGTTTCTCTAAATACACTTATCATTCGTTTCTCTAAAGACACTTTCCATTCGTTTCTCTAAAACACGTCTCATTCGTTTCTCTAAATACACTTATCATTCGTTTCTCTAAATACACTTATCATTCGTTTCTCTAAATACACTTATCATTCGTTTCTCTAAATACACTTATCATTCGTTTCTCTAAATACACTTATCATTCGTTTCTCTAAATACACTTCTCATTCGTTTCTCTAAATACACTTCCCATTCGTTTCTCTAAAGACACTTTCCATTCGTTTCTCTAAAACACGTCTCATTCGTTTCTTTAAAGACACTTCTCATTCGTTTCTCTAAAGACACTTCCCATTCGTTTCTCTAAAGACACTTCCCATTCGTTTATCTAAAGACACTTCCAATTCGTTTCTCTAAAGACACTTCTTCAGCCTTAATCCACACTTCAGGATTCTTCTCTCTCAATCTATGTTAAACCACTCTTCACTATATCATAGGTTACTCGCATTATGATTCCTCTTGTGTGACTTACACGGTGCCACTTACGGTCGACAATAGTTCTGCTTCTGTCTGGATTGATAGAAAACCAAACAAAGATTTCTACTTGCTCTTATTGGTGTCTCCCATGGTTAAAACCCTTTCAGAGTTTAAAATGTCGCTTTGATTAGTCTTTTCACAGTCAACTATAGGTTTATTTAGGCCTGCGCGCTAAGACGAAATTCCCGGAAAACATCCAACTGGCGTGCGGTTTCCGCTTTGCTAGCTCGGACGATTGTGGGTAGAGTGACGTCAGTTGTCCATAGCTCCTATCGCTAGTTGGAAGGTCTTCCGGTTTTACTTTCTTTTATTTGTATTGTTCGCGGGCCTTAGTCAATCTATAGTTAGCTGTGTTTTGCATTATCCCTACACCTGAAACTTTTCGTTTAGTTATTCCATATTTATCAGCTCTGTCGCGGCTCTACCTAGTGTGTGTATTCTAAGTGGCCAACGTTTCACGCATGTCTATCTGGAAAAGACAAATTCTCACTATGTCTTCATTAGCTGTTCAGACCCTTCCAGCACAATGTTTCACAATAAACGAACCATATAAATATTCGTGAAAACATCCCGCTTGAATTTCTCATTTTCACTTGACTCGGCGGCCATTCGGGTGTTTAATTCCCTTTGTGAAGATCGCCGATCAATACGTCAGAGAGGTCTGTGCAGGCAGGTGCGAACCACGTCCATAATGGATTAATATCACAGGGATGAGTGAACAATATAGCACATTTGAAGTGTAGTACAGACCTGGATTAAACAGCAGCGCAGAAAGGCTCTATATAGAGGGCCTTCTTCTCAGACATGGGCGCCTTGTCTCGCTAGGCTACGAACAAGTCGCGATACTAGCGCCTTTATGCCTGGCACATGGCGTAGACACTTCGGCGTGGGCGTAACCATTTTATTTGCCTGAGCAGCGACCATTTTTAGCCTACCCCTTGAGCTACCAATGGTTCTTTAAGCGTCGCGAGTGCACACTGGATTTCCGGTTTCTCGTCGTTATCCGAGAAGGCTAGACATCTGATCTCTCAACTGGAAAGGGTTGGGGGGGGGGGGGGGTGTGAAGGAAACGCCACACATTTTGAAAATTTCCAACAGCAAGTGGGGGCGGACTTAGATTCCGGGAGCTCCTAATGAAAGAACGGCTCACCTCAAGACCACCCAGCCCCTCTAGAAAGACAACTTGTGACAATTACCACAAAGGGCAACAGTGAGACAACAATTACCATAAAGGACAACAGTGAGACAACAATTACCATAAAGGACAACAGTGAGACAACAATTACCACAAAGGGCAACAGTGAGACAACAATTACCATAAAGGACAACAGTGAGACAACAATTACCATAAAGGACAACAGTGAGACAACAATTACCATAAAGGACAACAGTGAGACAACAATTACCATAAAGGATAACAGTGAGACAACAATTACCATAAAGGACAACAGTGAGACAACAATTACCATAAAGGACAACAGTGAGACAACAATTACCATAAAGGACAACAGTGAGACAACAATTACCATAAAGGACAACAATTACCATAAAGGACAACATTGAGGCAACAATTACCATAAAGGATAACAGTGAGACAACAATTACCATAAAGGATAACAGTGAGACAACAATTACCATAAAGGACAACAGTGAGACAACAATTACCATAAAGGACAACAGTGAGACAACAATTACCATAAAG
Organism: Megaustenia siamemsis; assembly: GCA_032433765.1. Classification (NCBI taxonomy): domain Eukaryota; kingdom Metazoa; phylum Mollusca; class Gastropoda; order Stylommatophora; family Ariophantidae; genus Megaustenia; species Megaustenia siamemsis. Next base: position 6,068,272 of record JAVIAB010000059.1, on the reverse strand, counting down.
GACAACATTGAGGCAACAATTACCATAAAGGACAACATTGAGGCAACAATTACCATAAAGGACAACAGTGAGACAACAATTACCATAAAGGACAACAGTGAGACAACAATTACCATAAAGGACAACAATTACCATAAAGGACAACAGTGAGACAACAATTACCATAAAGGACAACAATTACCATAAAGGACAACAGTGAGACAACAATTACCATAAAGGACAACAATTACCATAAAGGACAACAATTACCATAAAGGACAACAATTACCATAAAGGACAACAGTGAGACAACAATTACCATAAAGGACAACAATTACCATAAAGGACAACAGTGAGACAACAATTACCATAAAGGACAACAATTACCATAAAGGACAACATTGAGGCAACAATTAGCGGCCGACCCAGTATGAAAGTAGCGACCGACCCAGTATGAAAGTGCTGGAACAACTTTTACGAGTTATGGCTCATCCAGGCATGAGGACAACCAGCATTAAACATGTCAGCTTGTCTGTCCTAGTTGAGCGTCTTTTATTTCTTGTAAAACACAAATCAGGACCCACTCCAGGCAATGCCAGACAGTGGGAGGGACTGACAACAACGGATACACGATAATGAGATAGAGGCTTCTGGGTAAAACAGCACGTTCCGGCCAAAAATCGAACAATCACAAAAGAACTAGAGAGAACGTTTACTGGGTGTGTGTGATCCATAGAGGAATACGTTAATGCTTGAACTAAAATATCACAAATAAATGATCTCACTCACACATGGGGTGAAGCTGGGAGAGAGAATACAGACAGAAAGGCCAGACTAAGTGCAGCTTTCATCTTAAAGTTAACAAAGCATGGACTTCAGAAAATTACAAGTAAATAAATATACACACCAAAGCAAGCTCATAGTGCAACATACAAATATTTTATGTTTTTATTTTCAGGAAACAAAGACTGTCATTTGACGTGTTTTCTCCTTGCAGTAGTAGATGAACTGAGATGTCTTGATACTTCCAGTAGTCCTGTTAGCGTGACAACATCAACAGATGTCTCGACAACGTTATTAAATGTCTTGAAAACGTTATTAAATGTCTCGACAACGTTATTAAATGTCTCGACAACGTTACTAGATGTTTCGACAACGTTGTTAAATGTCTTGACAACGTTATTAAATGTCTCGACAACGTTATTAAATGTCTCGACAACGTTATTAAATGTCTCGACAACGTTACTAGATGTTTCGACAACGTTGTTAAATGTCTAGACAACGTTATTAAATGTCTAGACAACGATACTAGATGTCTCGACAACGTTGTTAAATGTCTAGGCAACGTTATTAGATGTCTAGACAACGATACTAGATGTCTCGACAATATTATTAGATGTCCCAACAACGTTATTAGATGTCCTGACAACGTTATTAGATGTCCCAGCAACATTATCAGATGTCCCGACGTTATCAGATGTCCCAACAACGTTATCAGATGTCCCGACAACGTTATCAGATGTCCCAACAACGTTATTAGAAGTCCCGGCAACGTTATTAGATGTCACGACAACGATATTAGATGTCCCAACAACGTTATTAGATGTCCCAACAACGTAATTAGATGTCCCAACAACGTAATTAGATGTCACGACAACGTTATTAGATGTCACGACAACGTTATTAGATGTCCCAACAACGTTATTAGATGTCCCAACAACGTAATTAGATGTCCCAACAACGTTATTAGATGTCACGACAACGTTATTAGATGTCCCAACAACGTTATCAGATGTCCCAACAACGTAATTAGATGTCCCAACAACGTTATTAGATGTCACGACAACGTTATTAGATGTCCCGACAACGTTATCAGATGTCCCAACAACGTAATTAGATGTCCCGACACCCCATGTAGTCGTGTCACGGACAACTTTATGAGTTGTATGTCACAAGTCGAACAGGTAAATGGGGTGAACCGATCACATTCTCGGCCATCTCACGACAAGCTGTCAAGTCATGACACAAAGGACACTGTCAAATAACCAATTACATAGCAGTAGAACATAGGATCAATGAGATAGAACTGCTTGCACAGAACAGAGACAGATGGCGAGATTTGATAAAATATCTTTACAAGAAAACTGCTAGAACAAAAATTCATATAGGAGAAGGTGTATCTTGGTCTACGCCCTATGGGCCGGTTACGGCTCGAAAGGTCAATAGAATAGAACATAGGAATCTTTAACAAAATAGGTCCAACAATATGACCCGTATAAACACTATTATAACTGGTGCGGGGTTAACAAGTAAAGTAAAGTAAAGTACCCCCGTCACGCCAAGCGCGTATAGGGAAATATGGTGTTAGTGACCCTATATTTTACAGACCTTCAGCACATGATTTTTGGGGTAATGTGGTCAGTATTACGCCCGTGCTGCTTTACTTTCCCAGAAAAAAATCCGGTACCCATTTAAGGCTGGGTGAACCCGGAAGCCGTCGGTTGGGATCGAACCCTACCCTTGTCCGTGGTAGTCCAGTTCACTAACCGCTGAGCTATTGCGGCTTCCTCACGGGGTTAACAAACACAAATAAAAACACAATTTTACCAGAAACCACAGATAAACGCCAGAGATTTAAAGATCTTTTGATTCAATAATGAGAGGAACAGTTGAGTATTACTAATGAGAGGTGCAGTTGAGTATTACTAATGAGAGGTGCAGTTGAGTATTACTAATGAGAGGAACAGTTGAGTATTACTAATGAGAGGTGCAGTTGAGTATTACTAATGAGAGGTGCAGTTGAGTATTACTAATGAGAGGTACAGTTGAGTATTACTAATGAGAGGTGCAGTTGAGTATTACTAATGAGAGGTACAGTTGAGTATTACTAATGAGAGGTACAGTTGAGTATTACTAATGAGAGGTGCAGTTGAGTATTACTAATGAGAGGTGCAGTTAAGTATTACTAATGAGAGGTGCAGTTGAGTATTACTAATGAGAGGTGCAGTTGAGTATTACTAATAAGAGATACAGTTGAGTATTACCAATAAGAGATACAGTTCAGTATTACTAATGAGAGGTACAGATGAGTATTACTAATGAGAGGTACAGATGAGTATTACTAATGATAGATACAGTTGAGTATTACTAATGAGAGGCACAGTTGAGTATTACTAATGAGTGGTACAATTGAGATTTACCAATGATAGCAATTCCGAAGCGGTGATGTTTTACTTCGAATCGGTGGCCGTTTCATGGCTTTATCCAACCCTGGTCACTGGGTAGTGCTATGTCTAGCCCTCTCTCTATGTAGTCCGATATCTAGCTCTCTCTCAGTGTAGTCCGATATCTAGCTCTCTCTCTCTGTGTAGTCCGATATCTAGCCCTCTCTCTGTGTAGTCCGATATCTAGCCCTCTCTCTGTGTAGTCCGATATCTAGCCCTCTCTCTGTGTAGTCCGATATCTAGCCCTCTCTGTGTGTAGTCCGATATCTAGCCCTCTCTCTGTGTAGTCCGATATCTAGCCCTCTCTCTGTGTAGTGCGATATCTAGCCCTCTCTCTGTGTAGTCCGATATCTAGCCCTCTCTGTGTGTAGTCCGATATCTAGCCCTCTCTCTGTGTAGTCCGATATCTAGCCCTCTCTGTGTGTAGTCCGATATCTAGCCCTCTCTGTGTGTAGTCCGATATCTAGCCCTCTCTCTGTGTAGTCCGATATCTAGCCCTCTCTCTGTGTAGTCCGATATCTAGCCCTCTCTGTGTAGTCCGATATCTAGCCCTCTCTCTGTGTAGTCCGATATCTAGCCCTCTCTCTGTGTAGTGCGATATCTAGCCCTCTCTCTGTGTAGTCCGATATCTAGCCCTCTCGGTGTGTAGTGCGATATCTAGCCCTCTCTGTGTGTAGTGCGATATCTAGCCCTCTCTCTGTGTGTAGTGCGATATCTAGCCCTCTCTCTGTGTAGTGCGATATCTAGCCCTCTCTCTGTGTAGTGCGATATCTAGCCCTCTCTCTGTGTAGTCCGATATCTAGCCCTCTCTCTGTGTAGTCCGATATCTAGCCCTCTCTCTGTGTAGTCCGATATCTAGCCCTCTCTCTGTGTAGTCCGATATCTAGCCCTCTCTCTGTGTAGTGCGATATCTAGCCCTCTCTCTGTGTAGTGCGATATCTAGCCCTCTCTCTGTGTAGTGCGATATCTAGCCCTCTCTCTGTGTGTAGTGCGATATCTAGCCCTCTCTCTGTGTAGTGCGATATCTAGCCCTCTCTCTGTGTAGTCCGATATCTAGCCCTCTCTCTGTGTAGTGCGATATCTAGCCCTCTCTCTGTGTAGTGCGATATCTAGCCCTCTCTCTGTGTAGTGCGATATCTAGCCCTCTCTCTGTGTGTAGTGCGATATCTAGCCCTCTCTGTGTGTAGTCCGATATCTAGCCCTCTCTCTGTGTGTAGTCCGATATCTAGCCCTCTCTCTGTGTAGTCCGATATCTAGCCCTCTCTGTGTGTAGTCCGATATCTAGCCCTCTCTCTGTGTAGTCCGATATCTAGCCCTCTCTCTGTGTGTAGTGCGATATCTAACCCTCTCTGTGTGTAGTCCGATATCTAGCCCTCTCTCTGTGTAGTCCGATATCTAGCCCACTCTCTGTGTAGTCCGATATCTAGCCCTCTCTCTGTGTAGTCCGATATCTAGCCCTCTCTCTGTGTAGTGCGATATCTAGTCCTCTCTCTCTGTGTAGTGCGATATCTAGCCCTCTATCTGTGTAGTGCGATATCTAGCCCTCTCTCTGTGTAGTGCGATATCTAGCCCTCTCTCTGTGTAGTCCGATATCTAGCCCTCTCTCTGTGTAGTGCGATATCTAGCCCTCTCTCTGTGTAGTGCGATATCTAGCCCTCTCTCTGTGTAGTCCGATATCTAGCCCTCTCTCTGTGTAGTGCGATATCTAGCCCTCTCTCTGTGTAGTGCGATATCTAGCCCTCTCTCTGTGTAGTGTGATCCTATGTCTAGCCCTCTCTGTGTGTAGTGTGATCCTATATCTAGCCCTCTCTCTGTGTAGTGTGATCCTATGTCTAGCCCTCTCTGTGTGTAGTGTGATCCGATATCTAGCCCTCTCTCTGTGTGTAGTGTGATCCTATGTCTAGCCCTCTCTCTGTGTAGTGCGATATCTAGCCCTCTCTCTGTGTAGTGCGATATCTAGCCCTCTCTCTGTGTAGTCCGATATCTAGCCCTCTCTGTGTGTAGTGTGATATCTAGCCCTCTCTGTGTAGTCCGATATCTAGCCCTCTCTGTGTAGTCCGATATCTAGCCCTCTCTGTGTGTAGTGTGATATCTAGCCCTCTCTGTGTGTAGTGTGATATCTAGCCCTCTCTGTGTAGTCCGATATCTAGCCCTCTCTGTGTGTAGTGTGATATCTAGCCCTCTCTGTGTAGTCCGATATCTAGCCCTCTCTGTGTAGTCCGATATCTAGCCCTCTCTGTGTGTAGTGCGATATCTAGCCCTCTCTCTGTGTAGTCCGATATCTAGCCCTCTCTGTGTGTAGTGTGATATCTAGCCCTCTCTGTGTAGTCCGATATCTAGCCCTCTCTCTGTGTAGTCCGATATCTAGCCCTCTCTCTGTGTAGTGCGATATCTAGCCCTCTCTCTGTGTAGTGCGATATCTAGCCCTCTCTCTGTGTAGTGTGATCCTATGTCTAGCCCTCTCTGTGTGTAGTGTGATCCGATATCTAGCCCTCTCTCTGTGTGTAGTGTGATCCTATGTCTAGCCCTCTCTCTGTGTAGTGCGATATCTAGCCCTCTCTCTGTGTAGTGCGATATCTAGCCCTCTCTCTGTGTAGTCCGATATCTAGCCCTCTCTGTGTGTAGTGTGATATCTAGCCCTCTCTCTGTGTAGTCCGATATCTAGCCCTCTCTCTGTGTAGTGCGATATCTAGCCCTCTCTCTGTGTAGTCCGATATCTAGCCCTCTCTGTGTGTAGTGTGATATCTAGCCCTCTCTCTGTGTAGTCCGATATCTAGCCCTCTCTGTGTGTAGTCCGATATCTAGCCCTCTCTGTGTGTAGTCCGATATCTAGCCCTCTCTGTGTGTAGTGCGATATCTAGCCCTCTCTCTGTGTAGTCCGATATCTAGCCCTCTCTGTGTGTAGTGTGATATCTAGCCCTCTCTCTGTGTAGTGTGATCCTATGTCTAGCCCTCTCTCTGTGTAGTCCGATATCTAGCCCTCTCTCTGTGTAGTCCGATATCTAGCCCTCTCTGTGTGTAGTCCGATATCTAGCCCTCTCTCTGTGTAGTCCGATATCTAGCCCTCTCTCTGTGTAGTCCGATATCTAGCCCTCTCTCTGTGTAGTCCGATATCTAGCCCTCTCTCTGTGTAGTGTGATCCTATGTCTAGCCCTCTCTCTGTGTAGTCCGATATCTAGCCCTCTCTCTGTGTAGTGTGATCCTATGTCTAGCCCTCTCTCTGTGTAGTCCGATATCTAGCCCTCTCTCTGTGTAGTGTGATATCTAGCCCTCTCTGTGTGTAGTCCGATATCTAGCCCTCTCTCTGTGTAGTGTGATATCTAGCCCTCTCTGTGTGTAGTGCGATATCTAGCCCTCTCTCTGTGTAGTGTGATATCTAGCCCTCTCTGTGTGTAGTCCGATATCTAGCCCTCTCTCTGTGTAGTGCGATATCTAGCCCTCTCTCTGTGTAGTGTGATATCTAGCCCTCTCTCTGTGTAGTGTGATATCTAGCCCTCTCTCTGTGTAGTGTGATATCTAGCCCTCTCTCTGTGTAGTGTGATATCTAGCCCTCTCTGTGTGTAGTCCGATATCTAGCCCTCTCTCTGTGTAGTGCGATATCTAGCCCTCTCTCTGTGTAGTGCGATATCTAGCCCTCTCTGTGTGTAGTGTGATATCTAGCCCTCTCTCTTTGTAGTCCGATATCTAGCCCTCTCTCTGTGTAGTCCGATATCTAGCCCTCTCTCTGTGTAGTCCGATATCTAGCCCTCTCTCTGTGTAGTGTGATCCTATGTCTAGCCCTCTCTCTGTGTAGTCCGATATCTAGCCCTCTCTCTGTGTAGTCCGATATCTAGCCCTCTCTCTGTGTAGTCCGATATCTAGCCCTCTCTCTGTGTAGTCCGATATCTAGCCCTCTCTCTGTGTAGTGCGATATCTAGCCCTCTCTCTGTGTAGTGTGATCCTATGTCTAGCCCTCTCTCTGTGTAGTCCGATATCTAGCCCTCTCTCTGTGTAGTCCGATATCTAGCCCTCTCTCTGTGTAGTCCGATATCTAGCCCTCTCTCTGTGTAGTGTGATCCTATGTCTAGCCCTCTCTCTGTGTAGTCCGATATCTAGCCCTCTCTCTGTGTAGTCCTATGTCTAGCCCTCTCTCTGTGTAGTGTGATCCTATGTCTAGCCCTCTCTCTGTGTAGTGTGATCCTATGTCTAGCCCTCTCTCTGTGTAGTGTGATCCTATGTCTAGCCCTCTCTCTGTGTAGTGTGATCCTATGTCTAGCCCTCTCTCTGTGTAGTGTGATCCTATGTCTAGCCCTCTCTCTGTGTAGTGTGATCCTATGTCTAGCCCTCTCTCTGTGTAGTGTGATCCTATGTCTAGCCCTCTCTCTGTGTAGTGTGATCCTATGTCTAGCCCTCTCTCTGTGTAGTGTGATCCTATGTCTAGCCCTCTCTCTGGGTAGTGAGAACCTATGTCTAGCCCTCTCTCTGGGTAGTGAGAACCTATGTCTAGCCCTCTCTCTGTGTAGTGTGATCCTATGTCTAGCCCTCTCTCTCTGGGTAGTGAGAACCTATGTCTAGCCCTCTCTCTGGGTAGTGAGAACCTATGTCTAGCCCTCTCTCTGGGTAGTGAGAACCGATGTCTAGCCCTCTCTCTGGGTAGTGAGAACCGATGTCTAGCCCACTCTCAGGGTAGTGTTATCCTATGTCTAGCTTTCTATCTGCGTAGTGAGATCCAATGTCTAGCCTTCTCTGATAAATGCGTTAGACAGGAGGTCCAAAGTGCACTCGCGTACATTAAAAACTTCATGACAATTAAAAGTCTAAAAGAATAGATCATAGAATATATAATATAGAATTATTGAAATATACCAGTCAAATACCTGTGGATAAAGAGATACAGTGAAGACGATGGCGCTGGATAGAACACACACTGTGGAAGCCAACTGAGAGTATTACACAACAGGCCCTTTTTTGGAATACCGAAGGAAAAATACAAAGAGGAAGATCAAGATATTCTTGTAGAAGACAGATGGAAGTTGATATGTGAAGATGATGGGGAAGACATGGAATGATCTTAAAAGAATAGCAAGAAACAGAATGGCTTGGAAAGTGTTTGTTGAAGAATTATACTCCACAGAGAACTGACAAGGTGGCAGAAGAAGAAGAAGTAGTAGAAGAAGTAGAAGAAGAAGAAATAGAAGAAGAAGAAGTAGAAGATCAAAATGGCCGCTCTCTGTGCAAAAATTGTTAAGCAAATCTACCCGGGCCGATGTCGTAGTTTTGCCCTAATCTAGCGACACGATGCATCCACCGCCCACTTAACGGGTGAATGAAGAAGAAGAAGACTAATAATAACAAGCAATCAGATGGAACATGTAGTGAGATGTCAGGAAATATGGTAATTGTTATAATTATTCGAAGGCCCCAGTATTACTTCAAACGAATGAAAATCAATAATTGCTCAACTGCCTGTTCTAGTGGAATCATGCGATCCAACATATCATCGAATATCCAAACAACGAAAGGCAGCCGCAGTCCCCATCACAGCAAACACAGCACACGTCAAAAGACATAAGGCGTATCAGCACCGAAAGTGAACGCAGCTGAACTGTCTCTCATCATATGATATCATCACTCATCGTAGGCAATCTGAATACAGAAACATCATCCAGATGAAAAACACAGTCCACGGTGTGCACAAAGCACTAAACTCAGTAGCTCCGGCAGCAAGCCGGACTTGGAATATGAGGAAACTGCAACAAGGAACACTTTTCAGACAGTGCCTAAACGGTTCCTGTCGCCTATCCGCCATATTGACCGGAAGTCAGTCAGGAAATACAATCAATAAGACAAAAACTTCAATGGTTGGTACAGTAACACATAAACCGGTATATTCATAATGTATGGCTAAACTAACAAGAAACTAACACTATCAAGGACGGAGATAGCACACTCCACGTAAATAGTTACATGTCTACACCTGCATTATAAATGAAAATACAGATACAGACAGCAGGGGTGATGGAGTAGACAAGATAAATATCTACAACTGATAACACACGTTCTTTGATAACCCATTATCACTCTTGAAACAATCGATCAATGCATATCGCCTATATCACAGGGAATACACAACAAAGAAACTATTCAACAAATAGCTGCTAGTGACCATGGACTAATCAAGCATTTCATCAATTGCATTCCCAAATCATTCATTCATTCCTTCCTTCATTCATTCATTCATTTTCCTCTCGGGCCGATGACGGAAGTTCTCCACCGTTGACGATCTGTTGCTAGTTCTTGTAGTTTCTGTTTGTTTCTTAGTCCCACGGTTGAGCCGTCCCTAGTCATTGTTCGGTGTTGCAATTCTCTTGGTCTGCCTTTTTTTCTTTGACCAGATGGTCCCAAATGTTGCATTATTGATTGTAGTTACGACCCTCACTACATGATGCAATCAGAAGTTCACAGTCTTGTTAACTAATTGTTCTATTTAACTGATAATTGTTCTATTTAACTGATAATCGTTCTATTTAACTGATAATTGTTCTATTTAACTGATAAATCTATTTGACTTATAATTGTTCTATTTAACTGATAATTGTTCTATTTAACTGATTATCTATTTGACTTATAATTGTTCTATGTAACTGATAAGTCTATTTAACTGATAAGTGTTCTATTTAGTAGATAATTGTTCTATTTAACTGATAAATGTTCTATTTAGTAGATAATTGTTCTATTTAACTGATACGTCTTTTTAACTGATAAGTGTCCTATTTAACTGCCAGGGAGATATGTTATCGGACCGGTATTATAATGCTATCAATGTAAACAGCAAAAATATAAAGCAAAAGATTGAAAGTCACAACAATGCAACTATAAAGGCAGTCACATAGAATCAATTGGGGTTCTCGACAGCCTAGTTGTGAAAACCAACCTCACTAGCTACCGACTTTCGCACAACCCGTGTTCGATTCCCGCTGGAAGCAGCTTGTGAGTTGTACTCGTACTGGAAGAAAATACCCTCGCGGTCGACCCAGCCGCTGGCAGAAATGAGTACCAGGGTAGCACTCTGGGAAAGTGAGGATGGCGCTTTGCTCGTTAGTTACGATGCTTGAGGCGACACTAGACAGGAGTATCCGAACACTTCTGGATAGGCGGCCGAGCACATATCGTTATGTGTTTCCGCGTGCTAAGACGCCGGTTCAAGTCTAGTATCTTTACTTTATTTTTTTTTTAAATCAAACTTGGACATGGACAGCAAATCATATGAAGCTAGAAGGGAACACCTTAAATGAAGACAGAAACAAGAAAGAAGATACAGACACAAGAAGCAGACAACTCATTCGCAGCTAATACGTATCTTAATATGAATGAAAACATAACTCTGTGCCTAACCACGGGGGACTAATGGGAAGGCTTTATAGAAAATATGAACAAAGAAGAGCGCAAACTATTACTGGAGTTTAGAGATAGCTGTGAAGAAATGACACGGACACGTCGGAATAACGCTTTTATGGAAATTACAACAGACACCGGAGCAACATGTTTTCAGAGAAATTACAACAGACGCCGGAGCAACATGTTTTCAGAGAAATTACAACAGGCACCGGAGCAACATGTTTTCAGATTACAACAGACACCGGAGCAACATGTTTTCAGAGAAATTACAACAGATACCGGAGCAACATGTTTTCAGAGAAATTACAACAGACATCGGAGCAACATGTTTTCAGAGAAATTACAACAGACACCGGAGCAACATGTTTTCAGAGAAATTACAACAGACACCGGAGCAACATGTTTTCAGAGAAATTACAACAGGCACCGGAGCAACATGTTTTCAGATTACAAAAGACACCGGAGCAACATGTTTTCAGAGAAATTACAACAGATACCGGAGCAACATGTTTTCAGATTACAAAAGACACCGGAGCAACATGTTTTCAGAGAAATTACAACAGATACCGGAGCAACATGTTTTCAGAGAAATTACAACAGACGCCGGAGCAACATGTTTTCAGAGAAATTACAACAGACATCGGAGCAACATGTTTTCAGAGAAATTACAACAGACATCGGAGCAACATGTTTTCAGAGAAATTACAACAGACGCCGGAGCAACATGTTTTCAGAGAAATTACAACAGACGCCGGAGCAACATGTTTTCAGAGAAATTACAACAGACATCGGAGCAACATGTTTTCAGAGAAATTACAACCGACACCGGAGCAACATGTTTTCAGAGAAATTACAACAGACGCCGGAGCAACATGTTTTCAGAGAAATTACAACAGACACCGGAGCAACATGTGTTCAGAGAAATTACAACAATCGGAAGAACATACTTCAAGGGAAACTACAATAGATGACGTAACAGAACGCTCTCATCGAGGGAAATGACAAACTCTACAAATGAGAAATTGCAACCGTACTACGGCCGTACGATTTCTAGTACCAACTGTACTACGGCCGTACGATTTCTAGTACCAACTGTACCACTGCCGTACGATTTCTAGTACCAACTGTACCACTGCCGTACGATTTCTAGTACCAACTGTACCACGGCCATACGATTTCTAGTACCAACTGTACTACGGCCATACGATTTCTAGTACCAACTGTACCACGGCCATACGATTTCTAGTACCAACTGTACTACGGCCATACGATTTCTAGTACCAACTGTACCACGGCCGTACGATTTCTAGTACCAACTGTACCACGGCCATACGATTTCTAGTACCAACTGTACCACTGCCGTACGATTTCTAGTACCAACTGTACCACGGCCATACGATTTCTAGTACCAACTGTACTACGGCCGCACGATTTCTAGTACCAACTGTACCACGGCCGTATTTACAGTACCAACTGTAGCACTGCCGTACGATTTCTAGTACCAACCGTACCACAACCGTATGATTTCTAGTACCAACTGTACTACGGGTGTGGACAGAAGCTATATCGATTCTAACACCAACTCTTCTCAACATTCCTATATGGTGCAGAAGCATGGACATTAGACAAGAAAACAGAACAGAGAATTGAAGCCTTTGAAGTGTGAATATATAGAAGAATAGGTAGAATTAGATGGAAGGAAAAGAAAACAAACGATGAAGTCTTAAAACAACTAAAAATGAAAAGAGAACTACTAAACACAATTCAACAAGACAAATGCGATTGTTGGGCCATGTTAAAAGACACAACAGCCTACTTAAAGTAATCCTGGAGGGGAAAATACAAGGTAAAAGAGGCAGAGGCAGAACAAGACTAACATGGACGAGTAATATCAAAAGATGGACAAACCAGCCTATGACAACCTGCACCATCAAAGCAAGAGACAGAGCAGAATGACGCTCCATAGTAGCCAACCTTCGTTGCGGAGATGGCACTCGATGATGATGAACACTAACTCTACTACAGGTGTGGACAGATGTTATATCGATTCTAACACTAACTGTACTACAGGTGTGGACAGATGTTATATCGGTTCTAACACTAACTCTACTACAGTTGTGGACAGATGTTATATCGGTTCTAACACCAACTCTACTACAGGTGTAGACAGATGTTATATCGGTTCTAACACTAACTCTACTACAGGTGTGGACAGATGTTATATCGGTTCTAACACCAACTCTACTACAGGTGTAGACAGATGTTATATCGGTTCTAACACCAACTCTACTACAGGTGTAGACAGATGTTATATCGGTTCTAACACTAACTCTACTACAGGTGTGGACAGATGTTATATCGGTTCTAACACTAACTCTACTACAGGTGTGGACAGATGTTATATCGGTTCTAACACTAACTCTACTACAGGTGTGGACAGATGTTATATCGGTTCTAACACTAACTCTACTACAGGTGTGGACAGGTGTTATATCGGTTCTAACACTAACTCTACTACAGGTGTGGACAGATGTTATATCGGTTCTAACACTAACTCTACTACAGGTGTGGACAGGTGTTATATCGGTTCTAACACTAACTCTACTACAGGTGTGGACAGATGTTATATCGGTTCTAACACTAACTCTACTACAGGTGTGGACAGATGTTATATCGGTTCTAACACTAACTCTACTACAGGTGTGGACAGATGTTATATCGGTTCTAACACTAACTCTACTACAGGTGTAGACAGATGTTATATCGGTTCTAACACTAACTTTACTACAGGTGTGGACAGATGTTATATCGATTCTAACACAAACTCTACTACGGGTGTGACAACGGAGATTTGTATATTAATGTAACTGTACCACAGGAATGGGCAGATGTTACATCGATTTTCTAATACAACTGTACCGCAGGCATGGGCAGATGTTACATCGATTTTCTAATACAACTGTACCACAGGCATGGGCAGATGTTACATCGATTTTCTAATATACCTGTACCAAAGGCATGCGCAGATGTTACATCGATTTTCTAATACACCTGTACCACAGGCATGGGCAGATGTGATACTAATACCCAGTAAATGATCAGTAACATCATACGTCAAATAAGAACATTGTCATGTGCCTACCACATTGTGTTCACCAGCAGAACTCAACAAACCAATGATAGTGACGGACACAAGAAAGACAACTCTTAATTCCCCAGACTGTTGCTACTCACGCCTATAGTACAGTAATTTTCACGAGTTCGGTTGGTTCCCTTTCACGTCCGTGGTTTGTTTCACTTTTCATGTCAGTGGTAGTTTCCCTTTTCATGTCAGTGGTATAGTTTCACTTTTCATGTCAGTGGTATAGTTTCACTTTTCATGTCTGTGGTATTTTCCCTTTTCATGTCAGTGGTATGGTTTCACTTTTCATGTCAGTGGATGATTCACTTTTCATGTCAGTGGTAGTTTCTCTTTTCATGTCAGTGGTAGTTTCACTTTTCATGTCAGTGGATGTTTCACTTTTCATGTCAGTGGTAGTTTCCCTTTTCATGTCAGTGGTAGTTTCACTTTTCATGTCAGTTGTAGTTTCACTTTTCATGCCAGTAGTGGTAGTTTCCCTTTTCATGTCAGTGGTAGTTTCACTTTTCATGTCAGTGGTAGTTTCACTTTTCATGTCAGTGGTAATTTCCCTTTTCATTTCAGTGGTAGTTTCACTTTTCATGTCAGTGGATGTTTCACTTTTCATGTCAGTGGTAGTTTCCCTTTTCATGTCAGTGGTAGTTTCGCTTTTCATGTCAGTTGTAGTTTCACTTTTCATGCCAGTGGTAGTTTCCCTTTTCATGTCAATGGTAGTTTCACTTTTCATGTCAGTGGTAGTTTCACTTTTCATGTCAGTGGTAGTTTCGCTTTTCATGTCAGTGTTATAGTTTCACTTTTCATGTCAGTGGTATAGTTTCACTTTTCATGTCAGTGGTAGTTTCACTTTTCATGTCAGTGGTAGTTTCCCTTTTCATGTCAGTGGTAGTTTCACTTTTCATGTCAGTGGTAGTTTCACTTTTCATGTCAGTGGTTGTTTCCCTTTTCATGTCAGTGGTTTTTTCCCTTTTCATGTCAGTGGTAGTTTCCCTTTTCATGTCAGTGGTAGTTTCACTTTTCATGTCAGTGGTTATTACCCTTTTCATGTCAGTGGTAGTTTCACTTTTCATGTCAGTGGTTATTACCCTTTTCATGTCAGTGGATGTTTCCCTTTTATGTTAATGATAGTTTCGTTATTCTCGTCACAGAATGTGAGCTCATACTGGAAATTGACCTCACAGTCTACGTTCATCCTACCATGTCTGAAACAAACAAACAAACAAACAAACAAACAAACAAACACACAAACACGCACGCACGCACGCACACACACAAACGCACACTTCTCGTCGTGCTTACAGAAGCAATTTCTCACATAATCTCAACAATAAGTAATATAACAGGCAGACAGCACACAAGGGAGATAAATCTATCTGAAGCTATCTTTAACGTATTAAACCAGAAATCACACAACCAGGAGTGGCTCCTAAACCCGATCACGGCTGTCATCCTCGAACTAAGACTGACATTATCTGACTAGGCAACGCCCATGAAATTCTACAAACCAACACCACCTCACTACGATGACAGCAACCGACGACCAACGGTTCTCAACCTGTTTTATAGAAGACGTTTTCCTCAGTTTGATTGCTGTAACTTTCAATTCTCAACAAACAATATCTCCCACCTCAGGTCATCAAATTATGGATGGCTTATTCTTAATAGTCGTGCTTAAATGTTCTTTACAAATACATGTGTATCCATTTTGTGGTCATATTATCATGTGTTTTGGGTCTATGTGTATGTAGAGAGAGAGAGAGAGAGAGAGAGAGAGAGAGAGAGAGTGTTAAGTTATACTGCACAGACAATCTGCACGCATCAAAAATATTAATCATTAATTATTCATTATCAGTGCGGATGTTTAATCATAATCACCACCAGATCGGCTGATTATTAATCCAGCAACACGTCAGCATTGCCCTTTAGCTGAAATCCATAAACAGACGAACTGCTGGCATTATCCTGTGCTGGGGTGTCTGTGGAGCGACTATATTATGTTGAAGACATCACTGCGGTCATTCCTAGCAGACTGAATGAAGTCTAAGAAATTTGATCAAGTACATGTAAACGTTGTGGGTATCATTGTGTCGATGTCTGCTCTCTTATGGGTGGATATCTTTATGTCCGAGAGTGTAATTTCATCATTTCTTTACTCAAATGATCCTGCCTTTTGGTCTAACCACGTGACTGGCTGTCTAGCTGGCATTTGTTAGCCTTCAATCAGTGTGAGCTTCCCGGATTCTACCAGATAAGTCCATTTTTATATATAATCCTTTTATAAGCTTTTTCACTTATACTTCAACATTGTACCTATCCTCCAACATGTAGCACATCTCTCTCTCTCTCTCTCTCTCTCTCTCTCGTGTCACCATCTCATCTCATATCCCTATGTTCACTTCTCCATCACTTAACAGTCCTTATCATCATAGATGTAGCAGTATTTATCTGTGTCTCATCGTTTGTTATCGTTGTCATCGTTCTCTGAAGGCCGCATGTAGACCGAAACGTCAGTATTTTGTGTTCCTTTTTATGTAAAGCTGTCACCATAGCTTGTGGGATTGTATGTTACACCCCACCACTGACTCCCCGCCTTTTTGGGCTGTGTATGTGAGTGTGCGTGTGCCACGTGCTTGTATCTCAAAAATGGCATCCATTATAGCGAAGGTTCACGTTTGAAAGTAGTCTCGATTTGTTCATTGTCTATCTGTTGCTGATGTTGACCAATCGAAAGAGTTTACATTTGATATGGGATCTAAAGAGATTACTGGGTGCGGTAGTATAAGCTCTTGGAGCGGTGGTACGAGCTCTTGTGTGGTAGTATAAGCTCTTGGAGTGGTAGTATGAGCTCTTGGTGCGGTAGTATAAGCTCTTGTGTGGTAGTATGAGCTCTTGTGTGGTAGTATGAGCTCTTGGTGCGGTAGTATGAGCTCTTGGAGCGGTAGTATGAGCTCTTGTGTGGTAGTATGAGCTCTTGGTGCGGTAGTATAAGCTCTTGGAGCGGTGGTACGAGCTCTTGTGTGGTAGTATGAGCTCTTGTGTGGTAGTATGAGCTCTTGGTGCGGTAGTATAAGCTCTTGTGTGGTAGTATGAGCTCTTGTGTGGTAGTATGAGCTCTTGTGTGGTAGTACGAGCTCTTGTGTGGTAGTATGAGCTCTTGTGTGGTAGTATGAGCTCTTGTGTGGTAGTATGAGCTCTTGTGTGGTAGTATGAGCTCTTGTGTGGTAGTATAAGCTCTTGGAGCGGTAGTATAAGCTCTTGGAGCGGTGGTATAAGCTCTTGGTGCGGTAGTATAAGCTCTTGTGTGGTAGTATGAGCTCTTGTGTGGTAGTATGAGCTCTTGTGTGGTAGTTTGAGCTCTTGTGTGGTAGTATGAGCTCTTGTGTGGTAGTATGAGCTCTTGGAGCGGTAGTATAAGCTCTTGGAGCGGTGGTACGAGCTCTTGTGTGGTAGTATAAGCTCTTGGTGCGGTAGTATAAGCTCTTGGAGCGGTGGTACGAGCTCTTGTGTGGTAGTATAAGCTCTTGGAGCGGTAGTATAAGCTCTTGGAGCGGTGGTACGAGCTCTTGTGTGGTAGTATGAGCTCTTGGTGCGGTAGTATGACTTTTTTGAGCGGTAGTATGAGCTCTTGTGTGGTAGTATGAGCTCTTGTGTGGTAGTATGAGCTCTTGGTGCGGTAGTATAAGCTCTTGGAGCGGTGGTACGAGCTCTTGTGTGGTAGTATGAGCTCTTGGTGCGGTAGTATGAGTTTTTTGAGCGGTAGTATGAGCTCTTGGTGCGGTAGTATGAGTTTTTTGAGCGGTAGTATGAGCTCTTGGTGCGGTAGTATAAGCTCTTGGAGCGGTGGTACGAGCTCTTGTGTGGTAGTATGAGCTCTTGGAGCGGTAGTATGAGCTCTTGGTGCGGTAGTATAAGCTCTTGGAGCGGTAGTATGAGCTCTTGTGTGGTAGTATAAGCTCTTGGAGCGGTAGTACGAGCTCTTGTGTGGTAGTATGAGCTCTTGGAGCGGTAGTATAAGCTCTTGGAGCGGTAGTATGAGCTCTTGTGTGGTAGTATGAGCTCTTGGAGCGGTAGTATAAGCTCTTGGAGCGGTAGTACGAGCTCTTGTGTGGTAGTATAAGCTCTTGGAGCGGTAGTATGAGCTCTTGTGTGGTAGTATGAGCTCTTGGAGCGGTAGTATAAGCTCTTGGAGCGGTAGTACGAGCTCTTGTGTGGTAGTATGAGCTCTTGGTGCGGTAGTATGAGTTTTTTGAGCGGTAGTATGAGCTCTTGGTGCGGTAGTATGAGTTTTTTGAGCGGTAGTATGAGCTCTTGGTGCGGTAGTATGAGCTCTTGGTGCGGTAGTATGAGTTTTTTGAGCGGTAGTATGAGCTCTTGGTGCGGTAGTATGAGCTCTTGTTTGGTAGTATGAGCCGTTGGTGCATTACTAAGAGCAGTCGGTATTAACCAAACAGTCAGCTGGTTCTATGACCTATCCCTCAGCGACATATTATCATCATATTTTTCTATAAAGATGCTATATCATAAAGTAAGGACAGCAATAACTGCAAAAAAATGTACTGCCCAATCCCCCAATTTCGGGACTTTTATTAAAACTGCAAGAATAAAACAAGTATAAAGAATATATCCTTATTGAATTTAATTAAAAATGAATAGAAATAGGGGAGAAAAAAATCTTAGAAATAAAAAAAACGGGAAAAGTGGCAATGTTAACATATAGAATTCCTCTGACGCTGCCATGTTCGATTGGTACAAAATGTCACGTGTAAGGCTCCAGCAATGTGCTCTCCTGGGGCTATCGACATCAATGTGACCGGGGCTGCAGTCTTATGAATATCGACATGCGTAAAGATGTCGAGGTCTATGTAAAGATGTCGATGTCTATGTAAAGATGTCGATGTCTACGTAAAGATGATGATATCTATGTAAAGATGTCGATGTCTACGTAAAGATGTCGATGTCTACGTAAAGATGGTGATATCTATGTAAAGATGTCGATGTCTATGTAAATATGTCGATGTCCACATAAAGATGTTGATGTCTAAGTAACGATGTTGATGTCTATGTAGAGATGTCAATATCTACTTAAAGATGTTAATGTCTACGTAGAGATGTCAGTATCTACTTAAAGATGTTGATGTCTATGTAAAGAGTCAACAACTACGTAAAGATGTTGATGTCTACGTAGAGATGTCAATATCTACTTAAAGATGTTGACGTCTATGTAAAGACGTTGATATATATATATAAAGACGTTGATGTCTACGTAAAGACGTTGATGTCTATGTAAAGATGTTGATGTATACATAAAGATAATGATGTCTACTTAAAGATGTTGATGTCTATGTAAAGATATTGATGTCTATGTAAAGATGTTGATGTCTATTTTCAGATGTCGATGTCTATCTTAAGATGTTGATGTCTAAGTAAAAATGTTGGTGTCTACGTAGAAATATTGATGGTTTATATATATATATATATATAACAATTAACAGTTTACATACAAAACGTCAACAATTAAAACCAAACTGTTATTAAGTTATAGCACTGAGAAGAGGGGCATGAGTTTTGGAATGGACTATAATTCACTAACTCATGTTATTGCTAATACTTTGTTGTTTGAAAATTCAGTTTTTCTTAATGTTTAGTTTGTGTGATGTCACTTCTTGTTGAATGTTTGTTCATTTTAATTTCTTGTCTAAATGTGTGTTTTTGCGGATAGCCTAGCCTATTCCTCACATATGAGACACATATAGCCTAGCCTATTCCTCACATATGCGACATATATTACCTAGCCTATTCCTCACATGTGCGACATATATTACCTAGCATATTCCTCACATATGAGACACACATATAACCTAGCCTATTCCTCACATAGCCTAGCCCATTCCTCACATATGAAACACATATATAACCTAGCCTATTCCTCACATGAGACATATATAACCTAGCCTATTCCTGACACATGACAAACATATAGCCTAGCTCATTCTTCACATATGAGACACATATAATAGTTTACGAACGTTCCACAAGATGCATATAATTTCAAATATGTCAGCAACGATCATGTTTCTCAACCTTCTACTCTCACATGACTAATTTGTTTCACCGCCCCCCCACCCCTTTACAGAATGCGAAGTAGGCGTAAATGCGCTGAGTTGTGGTTTACAAGTAGAGACATGCGCCTATCGACCCTCACATCCGACTTCAGCCCGACAATTTTGGATACTGAGTTCCATCCGTTCTCGCTTGGCATGTCGTAGTAGTAGCGTAATCATTTGTGGTTCACTCATCCTGTCACAGTTAGCTATGAGTCGCTAATAGATTTCAAACTTGGAGCTGTGGGGCGCATTGAGACCATCGTAAATTGTTCAGAAAGGACCCGTGGCACTATCAACAAAATATAAAAAGTAGATGATTTAGGCCGCACAGACCCGCGTGAACTACTGACTAGTAGGTGTAGCCCATAACAGGGCTAACACTTAAACACAATCCCCAACATGTAGGTGTAGCCAATAACAGGACTGACACAAAACACAATCCCCAACATGTAGGTGTAGCCAATAACAGGACTGACACAAAACACAATCCCCAACATGTAGGTGTAGCCAATAACAGGACTGACACAAAACACAATCCCCAACATGTAGGTGTAGCCCATAACAGGACTGACACAAAACACAATCCCTAACATGTAGATGTAACCAATAACAGGACTGACACAAAACACAATCCCCAACATGTAGGTGTAGCCCATAACAGGACTTACACAAAACACAATGCCCATCATGTAGGTGTAGCCAATAACAGGACTTACACAAAACACAATGCCCATCATGTAGGTGTAGCCAATAACAGGACTGACACAAAACACAATCCCCAACATGTAGGTGTAGCCAATAACAGGACTGACACAAAACACAATCCCCAACATGTAGGTGTAGCCAATAACAGGACTGACACAAAACACAATCCCTAACATGTAGGTGTAGCCAATAACAGGACTGACACAAAACACAATCCCCAACATGTAGGTGTAGCCCATAACAGGACTGACACAAAACACAATTCCTAACATGTAGATGTAGCCAATAACAGGACTGACACAAAACACAATCCCCAACATGTAGGTGTAGCCAATAACAGGACTGACACAAACACAATCCCCAACATGTAGGCGCTAGTTGATGAACACAAGAGATGGGCGCAAAACACAACCAGCCACACACATCTCTTGCTTACCCCCATTGTTTCGGTCATTGTAACAGAAAAATAGTTGTTGTAATGTTCAACTTATGTTGTTTGTTTCATGACTTAGGTTTCACATTACTCCCGCCATAGAGTACATAAAGATACAACATATTAAATACTCCAGCCACGTGATAAGGCAGAAAGATCAAAACACAACACAGCGGGCCTTTAATAAACGCTATGAGAACACCTGACCCACGGGCCGACCACAAAAAAGATGGATTGTTGGGAGTATTCGAAAGGCCGTGGAAACAAAACACCAGAGGCCAACAGAAAAGCAAAAGATGGCAAATTATATCTGATCCAGCAGATTATTGAGCATAAACCGTAAAAAGTTGAAGACCCATGGCTTACCATGGAATGTACTCTACAGACCGCTAACCCACCAGATTAGTGCACTCTAACTATAACAACTTGAAGACCCCTGATCTACCATATGAATGTACTCTAGAAACCCCTAACCCACCAGATTAATGTACTCTAACTGTAACAAGATGAAGACCCCTAACCCCATCAGAGTAATGTGCTCTAACAAGATGAAGACCCCCTAACCCACCAGATTAATGTACTCTAACAAGATGAAGACCCCTAACCCCATCAGATTAATGTACTCTAACAAGATGAAGACCCCTAACCCACCAGATTAATGTACTCTAACAAGATGAAGACCCCCTAACCCCATCAGATTAATGTACTCTAACAAGATGAAGACCCCTAACCCACCAGATTAATGTACTCTAACTGTAACAAGCTGAAGACCCCTGGCCCACCAAAGGAATGTACCCTAAAACTATGCCTGAGACCAATGTCTGCCATCATCAATTTCTGCTGCAAATCAATTGTCAAAAGCAATCTCAAAGCACTGTTCTAGTACCTCCAAGATTTGCGATCTGCTTTATAAAACAGGGATTACGCTGAAACAAAACGGCTGAGCCATTATCGGAATTAGTCCCACCACCAGCTAGGGGGCACTCTGACGTTTTCCATTCCGGGTTTTCCCTCCCATTTAACGGACGGTGGTTACAGACACAGCAAGCAGCAAAGATCGATCTAGCGGATATGACCCGAGGCGTTTGACCTTACCGATTGTCAACCGCTGTCTAACCTCAGGGCTGTGATCGAGAATTGACGAGCCGGAGACGAGGGCTCTTTACTTTTGGTCCACGACAAATCTGTTAATGATGGGCGTGGGTCAATGTGGCAATGCAAGATTTGCTGGCATAGACATGAGCGCATCTAGAAATGTGGCTAACTAGAGTCAGGGATGTGCAGCCTACAGAACTTGGTATGTGGAGAAATAGAGAGAGAGAGGGGGACACAGACAGAGACAGGCAGAGCGAGATAGAACACACACACACACACACGCACACAGAGAGAGACAGGCAGAGCGAGACAGAACACATACACACACACACGCACACAGAGAGAGACAGGCAGAGCGAGACAGAACACATACACACACACACACACACGCACACCCAGAGAGAGAGAGAGAAGGACACAGAGAGAGACAGGCAGAGCGAGACAGAACACACACACACACGCACGCGCACACAGAGAGACAGGCAGAGCGAGACAGAACACACACACACACGCACGCGCACACAGAGAGAGACAGGCAGAGCGAGACAGAACACACACACACACACACCCAGAGAGAGAGAGAGAGAGGGACACAGAGAGAGACAGGCAGAGCGAGACAGAACACACACACACACACACCCAGAGAGAGACAGGCAGAGCAAGACAGAACACACACACACACACACACACACAGAGAGAGACAGGCAGAGCGAGACAGAACACACACACACACGCACACAGAGAGAGACAGGCAGAGCGAGACAGAACACACACACACACACACCCAGAGAGAGAGAGAGAGAGGGACACAGAGAGAGACAGGCAGAGCGAGACAGAACACACACACACACGCACACAGAGAGAGACAGGCAGAGCGAGACAGAACACACACACGCACGCGCACACAGAGAGAGACAGGCAGAGCGAGACAGAACACACACACGCACGCGCACACAGAGAGAGACAGGCAGAGCGAGACAGAACACACACACGCACGCGCACACAGAGAGAGACAGGCAGAGCGAGACAGAACACACACACACACGCACACACACGCACACCCTGAGAGAGAGAAAGAGAGAGAGGGACACAGAGAGAGACAGGCAAAACGAGACAGAACACACACACACACACACACACGCACAGAGAGAGAGAGAGAGGGACACAGAGAGAGACAGGCAGAGCGAGACAGAACACACATACACACACACGCGCGCGCACACAGAGAGAGACAGGCAGAGCGAGACAGAACACACACACACACACACGCGCGCACACAGAGAGAGACAGGCAGAGCGAGACAGAACACACACACACACGCGCGCACGCGCACAGAGAGAGAGAGAGAGAGAGAATAATGTGCAGACATAAAGGAATCTATGACCTCAGCTACACGGTCTGTGCGTCAAATGTTCTACAACATCAAGCCAAAATCATATATTTATTAACATATCCTATTCCATTCTTTCCATGCAACCAGTATAACTGCAGTCAGTAAATCCCCAGACCCGCTCCACAACTAGCCACAGCATTTCCCAAAATTCATCCATAAATTACGTTGAAAATATCGCTCTGTGCACGTCCTACTCGGCTGCACAGGTGACGGCTCCAAATCTCTTTAGTCATCTTTACGACATGCGTGGCAGGTATCAGTGGCTCTATTCATTTCTCCCCTCACTGTGGGTACATATTTTCTTTAAGCTCACATTCTATAACGAAACCCATATGTATCGCGTTTCCTATATCCAGTCAGACACTAACAAATGTAATAAGTTTCTTTCACCCGACTGGACCACCGACGTTCGGACAACCCGTGTTCGATTCCCGCTGGGAGCAGTGTGAGTTGTACTCGTGGTTGGGAAAAGAAATACCCCCACGGTCGACCCAGCCGTTGGCAGAAATGGGTACCAGGGTATTACCCTGGGAAGGTGAGGAATGTTGCCTCGCATCGTGAGTTTCAATGCTTGAGGTGACACTATCCAGAAATCTCCGAACATTTCTGGATAGACGGCCGAGCACATATGGGTGTAAACTCGCGTGCTAAGACGCCGGTTCAAGTCTCGTACTTTACCTTTACCTTTACACTAACAAATATATAAGAAAGTGAGTAATTCATTGAAGAAATGAAGAACAAAAATGTATATATATAAAGAAAAACACGGCATGGTTAAGGCTCTACGTGACAATAGGACAACACAAACCAGAACGACGTTTCGACGCAATAGGCCTTCAGTAGGAACAAACATACACCACACACACAAATATGTATTTAAAATTAAACATAATTTAAAATATAATAATTGCGAACGAGAAGAAATGAAAGGAAAATTTATACAGCGAAGACTTTATATTTTTGCCTGTTTGTTCCTGCTGAAGGTCTATTGCGTCGAAACGTCGTTCGGGGTTTGTTACTGTTACGTGAAGCCTTAACGATACCGTTTTTTTTTTCGTTTTTTTTTCCTCCTATATCTATTTTGTGTGTGTGTGTGTGTTCATTTCTCCTCACTATTAGCTTCAGCGTGCGGCTTGGCAATTGATGTATTTATGTGCATTTCTTTGCTTTCACCTTCCTGGGCCATGTGGGCACAGGATGTGGGAACGAATTGACAAAGTCGATCGTTTGATTCATTGGCTAACTATTTAAATGACTTGACTTTGGACCCAAGATCGTCCAAATGCACGTGGACTGAAAATTGTCACCAAAAATGTCATTTATCTAACATAATAAATTTGTCTATGTTTTTAACACAAGTGTCTTTTAACAAATAATGACGCATATCATCTACTAATATATTACATTTGTCTACACTCTCATAAAAGTGTTATCTATTAAACAAGGACACACAGTACTCAATCACCAACATGCTGGCTACCCAACCATCACCGTGCTGTCTACTCGATCATCAAGATGCTGGCTACCCAACCACCAACATGCTGGCTACCCAACCATCACCGTGCTGTCTACTCGATCATCAAGATGCTGGCTACCCAACCACCAACATGCTGGCTACCCAACCATCACCGTGCTGTCTACTCGATCATCAAGATGCTGTCTACCCAACCACTAACATGCTGTCTACCCAACCACCAACATGGTGGCTACCCAACCATCACCGTGCTGTCTACCCAACCACCAACATGATGTCTACTCGATCATCAAGATGCTGTCTACCCAACCACCAACATGCTGTCTACCCAACCACCAACATGCTGGCGACCCAACCATCACCGCGCCGTCTACTCAATCATCAAGATGCTGTCTACCCAAGCATCACCGCGCCGTCTACTCAATCATCAAGATGCTGTCTAACCAAGCATCACCGCGCCGTCTACTCAATCATCAAGATGCTGTCAACCACCCTGAAAACTAAACCGCCCAGTAACAAAGTCGACCCGTGTCACGTGACCTTACCTACTGAGGAAGACTCTGAAGTCGACACCTGTAGCTAATGGAAAGAAACATCACAAAACACCACCTTGAAGCACACACAACATCGGACAAGCCGTGCTCATCAACTTGAAAACTCATACTCGAGGTAAATATGAAAATGTATCACAAGGGTCCATCCGCTGTTCTAGCAAACCATTTTAGCGTTAGTGTTACAATCTCCCAACGCTACCAACAAAACAAGCCATAAAGGGAAGTCCCGCAAATATCAGAAATTCCTGGTGGCTAATTTGCCAGGTACACGGCGGAGTCTTGTTTAAGGGAAGCGAAGGTAAATAGTCCGACAACTATCCAGTCGATTAAACTGTACCGACGGTAAAGGTGTGATGTATCCCGCGGCGTGTAAGATATACATAGCTTCCTGGCTTAGGTAACTGCTACATAACATATTGACCGCAATAGTATTTTTGTTTTCCAAAGGAGGGAGACATATCTTCAACAATCTGTCAATGAAATACTAGCTGACCTACAATGTTCCATGCCAGGAAGCAAGTGTATTTAGTTGCATATCTCGCACAGACAACACGTAACCAGAGAACAGTTGTATTGAATGCTGCTATCTAACCTTATAGATGTCTGAGGTTACTACAAAGGTACGAGAAGTGGTCAGATCATAGTGTTACGATTATAGAGATATATGAAGTAGCCAGATCATAGTGTTATGATTACAGAGATATATGAAGTGGTCAGATCATAATGTTATGATTATAGAGATATATTGCAGTGAGTCTAGACGATAGTAAATACATAAGGCTCTGATTGCAGACAGTAAAAAGTATAGATAGCAGATAGTAAAAAAAAAGTATAGATTGCAGATAGTAAAAAAAAGTATAGATTGCAGATAGTAAAAAAGTAAAGATTGCAGATAGTAAAAAAAAAGTATAGATTGCAGATAGTAAAAAAAAAGTATAGATTGCAGATAGTAAAAAAAAGTATAGACTGCAGATAGTAAAAAAAGTATAGACTGCAGATAGTAAAAAAAGTATAGATTGCAGATAGTAAAAAAAGTAGTAAAAAAAAGTATAGATTGCAGATGGTAAAAAAGTATAGACTGCAGATAGTAAAAAAAAGTATAGACTGCAGATAGTAAAAAAAGTATAGATTGCAGATAGTAAAAAAAAGTATAGATTGCAGATAGTAAAAAGCACGGACAGTGTCAAGTAATTAAGTAGAGAGAATGAGAAACAACAACATATTGATGTCACAAGAAATAGTGCAAATAAATAACTTGCATAACAGATTTAAATCTGGACCGACAAAATAACAGGAAGTGATACAAGCTAAATGAAAACAAAGAAATATGATAACAATCACTGTAACAAAAACAAATACTTCAGATGAATCAGCACGAAAGTAACTTCATTACAGCGGTAATGTCTACAATTAACTTAGTTAAGTTTCTGAATAAATCCAATTACAACATGGGATAACTAGCACTGATAACTGCAGTGAGAGAAGGAGAGGGCGCTCGACAACGAAATAAAAACACTCTGCAGCGCTAAAACGAAATAAAAACACTTTGCAGCGCTAAAACGAAATAAAAACACTTTGCAGCGCTAGAATGACAAAATAAAAACACTTTCCAGCGCTAAAGTGAATTAAAAACACTTTCCAGCGCTAAAATGAAATAAAAACACTTTCCAGCACTAAAATGAAATAAAAACACTTTCCAGCACTAAAATGAAATAAAAACACTCTGCGGTGCTAAAATGAAATAAAAACACTTTCCAGCACTAAAATGAAATAAAAACACTCTGCGGTGCTAAAATGAAATAAACACTTTCCAGCGTTAAAATTAAATAAAAACACTTTCCAGCACTAAAATGAAATTTTTAAAAAAAAACACATTCAAGAGCTAAAATAAAAGAAACACTTCACAGAACAATCGCAGGCAACAAACGACTAAAATGACCAACACGGGTGTTGTGTTGCGTGTATTTGAAATGTGCACCCACCGAATTGTGTTTATCGCCAAGGACGGGACAAGAAACGGGTATCAACTGATTATGTCCACCACACGGCTGTTTAACAATACGTTTTTAGTTGTTTTGCTCTACTTACTTAGATATGCAGTTTGTTATGAAAACTTGTGACGTATTCAGGTTAAGTGAAAACGGTGTTTACAGCTACTTAGATAAGTGGACAGTTCACGAGTTTAGCACCCTAAAAAAGTTCTGATCAACGAGTGATCTTCCTTGATTGACCGCACATTTTTGAATGTATAAACTGCTTCTAGCTGTGTGCTTTAAATTTAATTTGTTTTTTTTTGTTTGTAACAAGGTTTTATTGATCAGGATGTTCCTAATCCTGGGGTCTTCTAATGACAAATTAAACAACGACCGAATAAAGTGCAAATGGACGTCATTTCGAACAGAAATAATTTAGGACGCTAAACTCGTAAATTATTGATAATTGTTAATGGAGAAATTTCACATTTTTTTGTTACGACCTACCAGTTTTATATTAGATCAATATTTCATACGTGGCTTCACATAAACAATAATGTAGTAAAAAATCATATGAAACAAAAACATATTATCAGCAGATTATATGAGCATGTCCTGTTATTGCTGAATCAACTTCAGACAATAACATACGTCAGAGAATGATGTAAATTAGGCAGATATTAACAAACCTCACACGCAAACCGTGTCTAATACGGCCAGCACTAGACAATGTTTAGCCAAATAGGGCGGCCCTGTAATTATAAATATGCCGGGTACTACACACTGCCGGCACACAGAAATAAACACAGTCTAACGAAGTTCCTTTCTTTACTCTGTAGCATCGTCTGCTACAAGGGCGCTAACTGGATGTGCAGGAGACGGGCGATCAATGCGCTGCGATGACTCACGCTGTCCTGAACGGAGGCTGGGGATCCAGCCACGGAGAGTTGGCCCCGGCCAGCCACCAGCAGGTCCGCAAGAACAAAGCCATGTTTTGATCAAATAGGTTATCTTCCCATTCATGGCAACAGGAACAAATGACGTTCAACTGACCGGTAACCATGGACGCTACAAGCAAACAAGGAAGTTGTAGTCAGAAAGCTAGTTCTAATTATTCAAGTCTGCTTCTCTCCCCTTGCTTGACATTTTACAAATGGGTTATTTATTTATATCTTGAGTAGAATTTGATATCAACTTTAGAACAGGCGAGCGTCTTCTAGGTCGGAACATGTACAAATGTATGCGTGGAACGGCTGCACATTTTCTCTCAGGGGAGCATTTTAGTTACAACCCAACAAATGTGAGACGTTAACTGTAAAATGATGTCAGAATATGTCACATTTACCCGCCTTGTGTATGTAGTTACATCATCAGAGCTTACCTGGTGGTGAAGGCCTCACGTGTACAGATTATGATCGGCAATTGAACATTTCATGAAATAGCCACAACGACAAACAACAAGCACAGAGTGGTCGTCTGCACATATCGCCTTGACATTTCCCTCTATACTTTTCATTTATTATTATTTGCCTCCAATATAAAAATCGCAGGAAACAACTATTCGTGCTTTGTCGTCCTATAACTGTTTGTCTACAACGCAAGTATTCAACCCTCCTGGGGATGCTTTTAAAGAGAAAATACAGATATACAATTTATTCCCGAGTTGTGTTCGTAACCCTATGCTTTAGTCATGAGTTCACATGTGTGAAAGACATCGCCAATGACAGCGACTATTTTAGGTTGCTTAGTTGGCAGTGTAGCGTAATGCATAGTCTCTGGTGGTAAGACGCTGTGTCGAGGAGTTCGACCTTGCTTCAAGCTGTCTGTTGATCTTCTTGTACTGTTGAATGTGATTTGCTTGACAGGCTTGTACACACAGCCCCTGACTACTGTTGAATGTGATTTGCTTGACAGGCTTGTACACACAGCCCCTGACTACTGTTGAGTGTGGTTTGCTTGACAGGCTTGTACACACAGCCCCTGACTACTGTTGAATGTGATTTGCTTGACAGGCTTGTACACACAGCCCTGACTACTGTTGAATGTGGTTTGCTTGACAGGCTTGTACACACAGCCCCTGACTACTGTTGAGTGTGGTTTGCTTGACAGGCTTGTACACACAGCCCCTGACTACTGTTGAATGTGATTTGCTTGACAGGCTTGTACACACAGCCCCTGACTACTGTTGAATGTGGTTTGCTTGACAGGCTTGTACACACAGCCCCTGACTACTGTTGAATGTGGTTTGCTTGACAGGCTTGTACACACAGCCCCTGACTACTGTTGAATGTGGTTTGCTTGACAGGCTTGTACACACAGCCCCTGACTACTGTTGAGTGTGGTTTGCTTGACAGGCTTGTACACACAGCCCCTGACTACTGTTGAATGTGATTTGCTTGACAGGCTTGTACACACAGCCCCTGACTACTGTTGAATGTGGTTTGCTTGACAGGCTTGTACACACAGCCCCTGACTACTGTTGAATGTGGTTTGCTTGACAGGCTTGTACACACAGCCCCTGACTACTGTTGAGTGTGGTTTGCTTGACAGGCTTGTACACACAGCCCCTGACTACTGTTGAATGTGATTTGCTTGACAGGCTTGTACACACAGCCCCTGACTACTGTTGAATGTGGTTTGCTTGACAGGCTTGTAAACACAGCCCCTGACTACTGTTGAATGTGATTTGCTTGACAGGCTTGTAAACACAGCCCCTGACTACTGTTGAGTGTGGTTTGCTTGACAGGCTTGTACACACAGCCCCTGACTACTGTTGAATGTGGTTTGCTTGACAGGCTTGTAAACACAGCCCCTGACTACTGTTGAATGTGATTTGCTTGACAGGCTTGTAAACACAGCCCCTGACTACTGTTGAATGTGGTTTGCTTGACAGGCTTGTACACACAGCCCCTGACTACTGTTGAATGTGGTTTGCTTGACAGGCTTGTACACACAGCCCCTGACTACTGTTGAATGTGGTTTGCTTGACAGGCTTGTACACACAGCCCCTGACTACTGTTGAATGTGGTTTGCTTGACAGGCTTGTACACACAGCCCTTGACTACTGTTGAATGTGGTTTGCTTGACAGGCTTGTACACACAGCCCCTGACTACTGTTGAATGTGATTTGCTTGACAGGCTTGTACACACAGCCCCTGACTACTGTTGAATGTGATTTGCTTGACAGGCTTGTACACACAGCCCCTGACTACTGTTGAATGTGGTTTGCTTGACAGGCTTGTACACACAGCCCCTGACTACTGTTGAATGTGGTTTGCTTGACAGGCTTGTACACACAGCCCCTGACTACTGTTGAATGTGATTTGCTTGACAGGCTTGTACACACAGCCCCTGACTACTGTTGAATGTGATTTGCTTGACAGGCTTGTAAACACAGCCCCTGACTACTGTTGAATGTGATTTGCTTGACAGGCTTGTAAACACAGCCCCTGACTACTGTTGAGTGTGATTTGCTTGACAGGCTTGTACACACAGCCCCTGACTACTGTTGAGTGTGGTTTGCTTGACAGGCTTGTACACACAGCCCCTGACTACTGTTGAGTGTGGTTTGCTTGACAGGCTTGTACACACAGCCCCTGACTACTGTTGAATGTGATTTGCTTGACAAGCTTGTACACACAGCCCTGACATGATTCTCTGACCTCGGTAGTCTCCTTCCATGAAAATATTCAATCGTTATTGGTCTCCTGTTGAATACAGCCGGAGTGGTCCAGGACTTCACACCTCGTGTCACCACAACCGTTGACTGGAATGGGAGAAAAGAATCCGCATCCCTCCCCCCTTCACTCTTATTCCACTCCACCTCCAAGAAGACCCACCTTTGGCTTCTTACCGTTAGCGCATGACGTCAGCAACAGTAGGTTCAACATTAGGGTCGTAGATCAAAGCTTCTCAGGCTAAGAGTTGACTGCCACCTTCAAACTTGGCGAGTCGTCAGGCTAAGAGTTGACTGCCACGCTTCAAACTTGGCCAGTCGTCAGGCTAAGAGTTGACTGCCACGCTTCAAACTTGGCGAGTCGTCAGGCTAAGAGTTGACTGCCACGCTTCAAACTTGGCGAGTCGTCAGTCTAAGAGTTGACTGCCACGCTTCAAACTTGGCGAGTCGTCAGGCTAAGAGTTGACTGCCACGCTTCAAACTTGGCCAGTCGTCAGGATTAATTACAATAAAAATATATGATGAAACAAGTACCACATAAAACCACAGCACAAATATGTATTTATTGTGCAGGGCCAAAACATAGATTAGATCAGTACGGCTCGGATACCAGTCGTAGTAGTTGCTAATCTTATAACATACAAATAGCATATCTGAGTTCATAAAAGAAAATTGGACGAGTTACGTTTTAGGGACAATCAACTCGTTTAAGCTATAATGAGCATTTATGTCTTAGGTTTGTTGAGTACCGGGTTGTCTTCCCTCTTCGATTACTGCTCACTTGGCCAAACAAGACTGGCTAGTCTATTACTAGAGGCACGACAAAGAGGTGGTGTAGGAGGTTCAAACTTGGGGGATCCCTTCGTAGCATTGCTACTACTAGAACAGCTCTACAGGATATCGACACACAGGTTTCTCTACTACTAGAACAGCTGTAGAGGATATCGACACACAGGTTCCTCTACTACCAGAACAGCTGTAGAGGATATCGACACACAGGTTCCTCTACTACTAGAACAGTTCTAGAGGATATCGACACACAGGTTCCTCTACTACTAGAACAGCTGTAGAGGATATCGACACACAGGTTCCTCTACTACCAGAACAGCTCTAGAGGATATCGACGCACATGTTCCTCTACTACTAGAACAGCTCTACAGGATATCGACACACAGGTTCCTCTACTACTAGAACAGCTGTAGAGGATATCGACACACAGGTTCCTCTACTACCAGAACAGCTGTAGAGGATATCGACACACAGGTTCCTCTACTACTAGAACAGTTCTAGAGGATATCGACACATAGGTTTCTCTACTACTAGAACAGCTGTAGAGGATATCGACACACAGGTTCCTCTACTACCAGAACAGCTCTAGAGGATATCGACACACAGGTTCCTCTACTACCAGAACAGCTGTAGAGGATATCGACACACAGGTTTCTCTACTACTAGAACAGCTCTAGAGGATATCGACACATAGGTTCCTCTACGACTAGAACAGCTCTAGAGGATATCGACACATAGGTTTCTCTACTACTAGAACAGCTCTAGAGGATATCGACACATAGGTTTCTCTACTACTAGAACAGCTCTAGAGGATATCGACACACAGGTTCCTCTACTACTAGAACAGCTCTAGAGGATATCGACACACAGGTTTCTCTACTACTAGAACAGCTCTAGAGGATATCGACACACAGGTTTCTCTACTACTAGAACAGCTCTAGAGGATATCGACACATAGGTTCCTCTACGACTAGAACAGCTCTAGAGGATATCGACACACAGGTTTCTCTACTACTAGAACAGCTCTAGAGGATATCGACACACAGGTTTCTCTACTACTAGAACAGCTCTAGAGGATATCGACACACAGGTTTCTCTACTACTAGAACTCTAGAGGATATCGACACGCACGTTCCTCGACCACTTTGTGGCGGAGACACGACAGAGGAGCAAATTTGTAGAGATGCTCTACTGGTAAAGTTTTAAACGTGTAAAACCTCATTTTTTGTTAGCAGAACATCCGTTGTGTTATAATGATTTATGATGTCAGATGTGATTGGTCATGACAGAGGTCGACAGAGTTGTCAATGGGCGCATCTAATCTAAGTGATTTCTTAACCTTCAGTATAGCACACCTCAAACATTTCCCGCAAGCCTCTTCTTCTTCTTCTTTCTTTCCTCATGTGCCTTTCAGCGTCGAGGGGAGATATAATTCGCGGTCTTTTGCTCTTCTGTTCGCCTCTGCTGCTGTTATGTTTCCTAGTGTTTCTAATATTCCATCCATCCATCTTTTTCGTGGTCTACCATTGGGTCTGGTTTCCCACAACGTTTATTGAAGGCTTGTTGTGTTTTGATCTTTCTGCCTTCCCCCACACTTCGACAGCTAAATATTAAAACAATTAATCGAAACAGCCAAGCTGTTTTTATCTTCACCGTGGCTCAAACCAACGGCGATAACGGAGTCAATAGCAGGACTACAGAACTGAGACGTGGAGAATAGAAAGTATAACACTGGGAGACAATGTATACGCCGTTCCTAGGGTCATCATCACTGCCCACGCGACGCATCCTTATGTGCTCAGATATAACCACCCCCCCTCCCCCCGAAATTCGAGAAAGTCCGAAGAGATCTATAGATCCGCATGCACGACTCCGTACCACGGCCTGTGATCCACAGCGTGGGTAGGTTTTTGTTGACAATTTGGCTGGATAGCGGCCACACTTTATGGCCTACTATTTGTTTTATTTTAACTGCCAAGGGTTCGTTAACGTGCTCAAGTGCACACAGGATCTCCTGTTATTGCCGTTATCCGAGAGGGCTCGACATCGGATCTGACTACCTAAGATATCAGGGGAGGGTAACACCAACATTCAAAGCCTACAACGAGCGGTAGTTATTGCTCAAAATAGAACAATATTGTTTTTAATTCAAACGGACTGAAAGATATCTCTTGCACACAAAAACATCAAGAAAAATCATGCAACATGCAAAAGATGAAGCTGTTACCACCAAATGAAATAAGGAGGTGAATATGAACATAGAAATAATATCCAAAAATACATAAAGAATGACTGCATCAAGACAGCTATGATATTCACAGCGAACTGTATCTTTTCGGGACTGTTCACAAATTTCTACCTTTCCAAATGATAAGGGCGTGGGATATTGTAGCGACAAGTATACGACCTCTTAGTGGACATTAATAAGAGGTCACAAACATAAACATTTAGTGGATATATATGTATTCATAGACGGGTCCTTAAAAACGATTAGAGGACATATACATTAACAGATAGGTCCTTAAAAACGATTAGAGGACATATCTATTAACAGATAGGTCCTTAAAAACGATTAGAGGACATATACATTAACAGATAGGTCCTTAAAAACTATCAGAGGACATATCTATTAACAGATAGGTCCTTAAAAACGATTAGAGGACATATACATTAACAGATAGGTCCTTAAAACGATTAGAGGACATATAAATTAACAGATAGGTCCTTAAAAACGATCAGAAGACATATAATTAACAGATAGGTCCTTAAAAACGATTAGAGGACATATAAATTAACAGATAGGTCCTTAAAAACGATTAGAGGACATATACATTAACAGATAGGTCCTTAAAACGATTAGAGGACATATAAATTAACAGATAGGTCCTTAAAAACGATCAGAAGACATATAAATTAACAGATAGGTCCTTAAAAACGATTAGAGGACATATAAATTAACAGATAGGTCCTTAAAAACGATTAGAGGACATATACATTAACATATATGTCCTTAAAAACTATTAGAGGACATATACATTAACAGATATCTCCTTAAAAAACGATTAGAGGACATATAAATTAACAGATAGGTCCTTAAAAACGATTAGAGGACATAAATTAACAGATAGGTCCTTAAAAAACGATTAGAGGACATATACATTAACAGATATCTCCTTAAAAAACGATTAGAGGACATATACATTCACAAACGAGTCCTCAAAATAAACACACAGAAAAGGAGGAGCTGCTATCATAACAGGAGCGGTATCAAAATAAGGCAATCGAGAGCGACAGCTGAACTTTCAACAAGCTAAGGAGTGGGCTCTAGAAGCCACCAAGATACTCAAAGAACATACAACAACATAGCTTTCCTGTGTGACAGCAGGTCTCTTCTACAAACAGAAGATCTTCTGAGGAATACAGTTGTGTACCAGCTGAACCAGCTAACTACCAATAAAGAGTCACTGCAATTGGTCTCTACGCATTGTTGTATAATCGGAACCAGCTAACTACCAATAAAGAGTCACTGCAATTGGTCTCTACGCATTGTTGTATAACCGGAACCAGCTAACTACCAATAAAGAGTCACTGCAATTGGTCTCTACGCATTGTTGTATAATCGGAACCAGCTAACTACCAATAAAAAGTCACTGCAATTGGTCTCTACGCATTGTTGTATAACCGGAACCAGCTAACTACCAATAAAGAGTCACTGCAATTGGTCTCTACGCATTGTTGTATAATCGGAACCAGCTAACTACCAATAAAGAGCAGTGGTGTATACTGGTTTTGGGGTCTGGGCTACCGCTGACATAAATAAAAGCATATATTATATTCAGTAAGCTAACATAAAGTAATATTTTCTAATTACATCACTACATTTTAAATTACTTACTTATTTATGTTAATTATATCCGTCTTTTTTGGGACGAAAATACCTCGATGACTTTGTCAGAAAGTACTGTTGGGTTGGTTTCTCTGATGCGCATAACGTAGTTATAAATAGCTACGGAAGTTCCGTTAATCAGACATAGTTTCACTTTCACTTTGTGACGATTCTGAATGGCTAGAGCTAAAAATAACCCATGAAACCGCATTGCTCTTGCGGCAACACCCGCTATATATTTTGACTCCCATTTTTTTTATGTCAAGGTCGTTAATATAAGGTCCGGATAGAGGAAAAATGTACCGCTGGCTTCTAGAGATTTCAATGTATAGTAGTTTTGGTTTCATTCACAAACGTTATAGTGGCCAGAGGATAAACCTTGCTTTAATAAATGCAAATCAAAGCAAATAAATCATATTGGCCTACGAAATGTTATATAGAATATTCGAAAATTTGCAATATAATTATTTTAAAAATATAATAAATTATCATTTCCTTTTGTATTTCGTTAATATGTTCAGGCTACCTGCGGTAGGTGCGGTATCATAGAGAATACGCCACTGATCAAGAGTCACTGCAATCAGTCTCTACGTATTGTTGTATAATCGGAACCAGCTAACTACAAATAAAGAGTCACAGCAATCAATCTCTACGCATTGTTGTATAATCGGATATGAAAAGGTTAATATACCAGCAAAATGTAGGTAGACAAAAGAAACAATCTTTTACATGATATCAATGAAGGAAGCAAAAACATCAATACAAGAAATACGTATATAGAAATGCACACAGAACTAAACAAATAGTAAATACTTACAAAAAACTACTATGAATCTGAAGAGAGGACAACAGACCAGTCTTCCGGCTCTGATCAGGGCATTGTAGACTGAACGCCCACCTAAACGGAACCGAAAAGATTACACCCCAACAGCAAACATGTGAAGCCAGCCTACGGAACATATCCCTAAAACATGTGAAGCCAGTCTACAGAACATATCACTAAAACATGTGAAGCCAGTCTACAGAACATATCACTAAAACATGTGAAGCCAGCCCACAGAACATATAACTAAAACATGTGAACTACACATGGAACTCAGAACTGAATTCAGCACCAGGATAAGCAAATTGTAGACAATCAACGGGGTACTGACACACCCCCCCCCCCCCTTTTCCATACTACACCCATAGAGCCAGCTCAGTGTTCAGCTGTAACGTGCAGAGTTCAGGAAACTCAACAATGACGATGAAAAGAGACAAACCTCAAACTGCCACAAAAACATCTTTTTTTATCTGCGCCCAAACCTCAAAACAAACCATATATTGTCACAATAAAGCTTTATATTTTCTTTCACGGCTCAAATAATGGCCACATCACACAATAAAGCTTTATATTTTCTTCAACGGCTCAAATGATGGCCACATATCACACAATAAAGCTTTATATTTTCTTTCACGGCTCAAATGATGGCCACATATCACACAATAAAGCTTTATATTTTCTTTCACGGCTCAAATAATGGCCACATATCACACAATAAAGCTTTATAATTTCTTTCACGGCTCAAATAATGGCCACATATCACACAATAAAGCTTTATAATTTCTTTCACGGCTCAAATAATGGCCACATATCACACAATAAAGCTTTATAATTTCTTTCACGGCTCAAATAATGGCCACATATCACACAATAAAGCTTTATATTTTCTTTCACTGCTCAAATGATGGCCACATATCACACAATAAAGCTTTATATTTTCTTTCACGGCTCAAATGATGGCCACATATCACACAATAAAGCTTTATATTTTCTTTCACGGCTCAAATGATGGCCACATATCACACAATAAAGCTGATTTTCCTCCGTATCTCCACATATGCCAAAATGTTGATAGACTAGAGTGTAAAGTTAATAAGGAAGAAGTAAGAGACACTACAATATAGGGTCAGCACAATGATGTTGACTCACTCTGCCAGGTGTACTACTACAATATAGGGTCAGCACAATGATGTTGACTCACTCTGCCAGGTGTACTACTACAATATAGGGTCAGCACAATGATGTTGACTCTCTCTGCCAGGTGTACTACTACAATATAGGGTCAGCACAATGAAGTTGACTCACTCTGCCAGGTGTACTACTACAATATAGGGTCAGCACAATGATGTTGACTCACTCTGCCAGGTGTACTCGCAGCTCCGCCAGAGCTGCTCGATGCTCCACACACACATTACCGCTGTCATTATAAACACCATGTCTGAATTCGTTTAACCCACTTCACGAGGCGATCCCCACCACAGTCTCTCTCTCTCTCTCTCTCTCTCTCTCTCTCCGTGGAGCTGCAGTATCTATAGAGGGGGGAAATGGGGAGAGAAGTAAAGCTCCACACACGACGCAGCATTTCTGTGAAGACACCACTCAGCAGTGAGTCACAGGCGCTGAGTGTCGGCGTCTTCAGATTTGTCTCCCCGATCGATCAGTGGGTGTACGAGTGGACGTGAGCGGGTCAGACCACCCTGAAAGACCTGATGAGGGTAGACCAAGTCTCGAAATCTACAATATGGGACAAGTGTTACAACAGCGTTCGGGAAACAGGCAGGTGAAGCCTGGAACTGAGACATGTGGTGGACACAGTCTGAGTGATAAGATCAGAAATGAAGAACTGAGAGAAAAACGTTAGGAATAATTCCCGCCATAGAATGCATAAAGAAACAACAGATGCAATGGTTTGGCCAAATAAGGCGATAAGATCAAAACATAACACAAGGAACTTTCAATAAACATTGTGAAAACACCAGACACAAAGACCGACCACGAAAATGATGGATTGACGGAATACTATAAACACGAGGAAACATGCCAGCAGGAGAGGCCAAGAGAAGAGCAAAATACCGCAAATTATATCTCCCCTCGACGCTAAAAGGTAGATGTGGAAGAAGAGGAGGACGGGAAGATGAGGAACAAGAACAACAGTCACTGACTGCGATAAGTGTGAGGAATTTGTAATCCACAACAGTCAAGGATAATTGGTGAGGGTTTTTTTGTTTAGACCAGGTGTGATGTGTTTTAGCTAAACACAGCACGCTATGACACATAATCAAATGGTGGAAAATCGCTGGAATATAAGGTAGTTATATGTATCTCCATCGTATCTTCCTCCTCCATGTCCCCCCCCCCCTTACTTCACTTACACAACTTCGGATGTGGAGAAAGTTGTATACCCCGCTGTTTTGGTTGCTCAACAATGATCATCGGATGTGGTAGTTGTTTTACTACGGTCACTCCATCTTAGCCTGGGTCTGCCTAGAGCTGTGCCTGCATCTCCTATCGCATTTATCCCGAGTAGCGTAGAAACACGGAGCACTCTCTACCCAGCTGGACAAGCTACTACACGCGTGTAGTTTGCGACTACATGCTTTTTCTATCATGAGAACAATTCTCCAGATGCTTTTATGAAACATCATATCTGTGGGAGCAGGATAGTCTAGAAGTGTGACGTCGACCTGATGACAGGAACGACCAGAGTTCAAAATCCACCAGAAGTGGTCGTCCTTTTATTTAAAAAAATAGAAAACATTATTCCGCGACTTCTCATTGACGTTAACCACCCCCGATCTCTTGAGTAGTGAGATGAATTTTAATTTGGATGATTCCACTGGCACGGTGGTTGAGCAAATATGGATTTTCATTTGTTTGCAGTGATACCGGGACCTTCGACTAACTATAACCGTTAAATCAAAATACTACCAATTATATCCATATTTATCAAATGATGAACGCAAAGATACATTTTCAGTAATTCAGAACCACTGTAGCTTTATTGTGATGTCCACTAAAGGGGAAATCATTTTAATTTATGGACGTAAACTAGGACTTTACCTTGAGTATGGGACTACAAGTCATGTGCACATTTTTACAAATAGGGCGATGTGAATGTTTCAGCGAAGTCAGCTACTGAAACAGATTTGTGAAACAATATGAAACGAAAGCTTGTACAATTCCATTAACAGCATTCATTAAAGGTACAGGATGAAGTAAATGCAGACAGCAAAAAAGCTGCTTAATAAAGTCTAACAGCACATGATCGAGGTTAAATATCTGGGACACGCATGTCTGATGTGCTAATCGTTACCGTCTGCACTGCGTTCACCAGAAATCTGCTCCATGTTGACTTAAGGAGAGCTACAGGTCTGGGAGTGAGAACAGGCTGTTATTCCTAGTAAATGGAACCCTGGTATGTTCAATGTTGGCTTGTGCGTTCAGTCGCGGAGAGAGACAGAGGCAGACAAATAGAGAGACAGAGAGAGAGAGAGAGAAATAGAGAGACAGAAAAAGATATAGAGACATAGAGAGAGAGAGACATAGAGAGATAAATACAGAGAGAGAGAAACAAAGAGAGAATGATAGAGGTGGCAGGAAAGTGTCCCAGTTTTTCGTCTGGGGGACAACAAACATCGTTAAGAAAACGTGGTAGAAGTAAGAATTTACGATTTGATTTAGAAATTTTCAAAGACGTCCAGCCGCTGGCAGAAATGGGTACCAGGGTTCATACACTAGGAAGGTGAGGAATGGCGCCTCGCTCCGAGTTACAATGCTGGAGGCGACACTAGAAAGGAGTCTCCGAACACTTCTGGATAGGTGGCCGATCACATATGAGTGACAACTCGCGTGCTAAGACACCGATTTAAGTCTCTTTCCCTTTAGTATTGTTTTAATCACATTCATCACACCCCCCCCCCACACAAGAACTAGGAGGCGCCGAAAGCTGAGATTTATAGACGCGTGTAACCGTGAAGACTGAACAGAAACCCTGCAGCCTGGGAAGAAATAGCTGCAGACCGCAATCTTTAGAAACACTATCTAAAACTGCAACTTAACCAAGAGGCACACAGACTCATATAAAAAGAGAATACACGCCGAGAAAAAAGGAAAATAAAAACATTTCTAGGGGCGCAGCAAAATCCATAGTCAACTATGACTGACGGAGACTACTACTACAACACCACCCCAACAACAAAAAATTATATTCCAAGTTCTCAGTTTCTTCCTTCTTGTATCATAGAGTACAACAAAACCTTCATTGTTGGCGTCTTTCTGGCTGGCACAACTGACTTTGTCACAACATATGTTGGAGACATGACTGTATTCTCACTTTTCTATTCTCTCTCTCTCTCTCTTTCAGACCTCGTAGTTTCACAACCCACACATTTTTTTTTTAGTTTTGCCTTCGCCAGCATTCGCCTCTGGCTAAGTCCCTAGAGACTAGGAACTGACTTTGGGCGTTACTCTCTTTTCCCTGGCGGTCGTGTGCAGATGGGGTTCCTCGCCGCACAGGCAGATAACTCCGACTTCGGAGGTACTCGTATTTTTTCCATCGATGAGTAATGGCGTTTCAATCCGGGCCTCGCTGCTGAGATCAGTGGTGGTTGCCGCAGAGAGAAATCACAAACAAAAATCCCAACTAATGCTGCCGGGATTTGAACTCACAACCTCATGTCAAAAGACCGGCGTTTTGCCCCGAGACCACTCAATTCCCCACAAACAATATATGGAACTGAGTCCTGGTCAGCTATCATTTGCTGACATCGACTTGATGGTTACTCACAACTCAAGCCCTGGGTATCTCAAAAGTAACCGCAGAAACCAATGAAGCTCAGTCTAAAAAAAGTGTTCATTGTTGCGGTATCCTCATATTCCAAGTCCGGCTTGTTGTCAGAGCTACTGAGCTTGGCACTCCATGCACATCGTGAGCTGTGTTTTTCATACGGATCATGTTTCGATATTCCGATTGCTTACGATGAATGATGGTATTGTATGAAGAAGGACGGCTCAGCTGCGTACACTTTCGATGCCGCTTGACCTTATGTCTTTTGGCGTGTGTTGTAGCGGCTATAATGGGGACTGCAGCTACCTTTCTTTGCTTGGATACTTAAATAAAATAAGTTTTAATTCGGATGATTCCACTGGCACGGGCGGTTGAGCAATTATAGATTTTAATTCATTTGCAGTGATACCGGGGCCTTCGACTAACCATAAACATAACTTTCTTCCTTAGCGACATGAACGTCGACACGTACTTCTTTTTAGGGTTCAGCAGTTAAATAGACAAAGCGAAACAAAGTTGAACGCATTCGAAAATAAATGTCTAAGGAAAATACTTGGTATAGCGTGGAACGAATTCAAAACAAATGAGGAAATTAGAGAAATCGCCAATCAACCACTAATATCTTCAGTAATCAAGAAAAGACGATGGTCATATGTTGGACATGTGATGAGAAGAGATAACCGAATAGCAAAGCAAGCCCTCATGTGGGAAACAACAGGTAAGAGGAAAAGAGGAAGACCCAGAGAGACACTGAGAAGAACATTGATGAGAGAGGCAAGAGCAGCAGGAATCGGCTCCCTCAATGAAATAGAGCTGCTTGCACAGACCAGAGACTTTCGAACCAGGGACTTTCGTACACATGCCGACGCCTTGGGCCCTAGACCACATACACACGTAGAAAGTGCATTCTTGTCACCGATCAGTGCTAAATCTCTCTCAGGGGAGAGAATGAAATTAGATCCTTCCCAATCAGTCTTGGGAGCCACGATAGCTCAGTGGTTAGTGAACTGGACTACATAGGACAAGAGGTAAGGTTCGATCCCAACCGACGGCTTCCGGGATCACAGAGCTTTAAATGGGTACCGGATTTTTCTGGGAAAGTAATGCGGCACTGGCGTAATACCGACCACATTACCACAAAAAATCATGTGCTGAAGATCTGTAAAATTTATGGTCACTAACACCATATTCCCTGTACGCCACTTGGTGTGACGGGGGTTCTTTACTTTACTTTTACAATCAGTCTTCTCCCCACACAAAAAAAGATCAGTTAATGAACGGTCTATCTCTGCCCCCAGACACCATCATCTTCATGTGCCATACCGGTTGGCGTAGGCGATCATGTCCTACCACAATCTTCTATCTACAGTGCATCGTATCAGTTCTGTTGTTGACTGCTTCCCATACCATGACACCAAGCCATCTAGTATTTTCTCTCTTTGTCGTCCGCGATATCTCTTTCCTTTTATTTTGCCAGTTGTAACCAAGTATTCCAACTTCCCTCTTCTCATGATGTGCCCAAAAAATGTTGATTGTTTCTTTCTGATGTTTTTTAGGAGCTCCCTTTTTGTGTTGGCCTCTTTGAGAACTTCCTCATTGGTCTTTTTAGTTGTCCAGGGAACTTTCAACATTCTTCTGAGAAATCCCATCTCTGTGGCCTCTAATCATCTTTTCGTTTGTTTGTCTACTGTCCATGATTCGCTTCCATAGGTCAGAATTGGTTCTATATAGCACCGATGAACTCACTTTCTCATTTCTATAGACATATATTTGTTACAGAAGATATTTGAGACACCAGCCAATGCTTATTGCTATCAAACGTAAGTGCAGACACTCGAGACTCAGAAGCTCCTTATCGGACAACGCAAGTGACGTGATCCCTGGGGCTACACGGGAATTCTGTCCACATCAACTCAGACTTTTGGGGGCCGGATAGTCTAGAGGTATGACGTCGGCCTCAGGACAGGAACGACCCGGGTTCAAAGCCTACCTGAAGCGGTGGTGAATTTTTTTTCTTCAAAATTAGGAAAAATTAATCCGTGATTTCTTTTTCGACGTTGCCCCCCCCCCCCCCCCCTTTTTTCACGATCTCTTGGGTAGTGAGATCCGATGTCGAGCCCTCTCGGATAACGGCAATAAACAGGAGGTCCCGTGTTCACTCGCGGAAGTTAAAGATCCCTTGGCAGTTAAAAATCTAATAGAGTAGGCCATAAATATGGTCGCTGCCCGGGCAACATTGTCAGCAAGAATCTACCCACACTGTGGATCTAGTGCTACAGAGTTCGTGCACGTGGGTCAGGAGACTTTTTGTCGACGGGGATATCGGAGCACTTCCGGTGTGCAGCGATGATGATCCTAGCAACAAACTTGGACTATTTCCTAACAGAGACCATCACTTGCCAGACAACAAGGGCAACTCGAAAAACAAATGAATAATTATTGTGACGTGATTGTGGCGAGGGGGACAGGCCATGCGAGTAAGAGCCGCATTAAAAGCTTTATATGTCCAACAATGGGACAGGCCATGCGAGTAAGAGCCGCATTAAAAGCTCCATATGTCCAACAATGGGACAGGCCATGCGAGTAA
Source organism: Megaustenia siamemsis (assembly GCA_032433765.1). NCBI lineage: Eukaryota > Metazoa > Mollusca > Gastropoda > Stylommatophora > Ariophantidae > Megaustenia > Megaustenia siamemsis. Next base: position 6,024,278 of record JAVIAB010000059.1, on the reverse strand, counting down.
GAGCCGCATTAAAAGCTCCATATGTCCAACAATGGGACAGGCCATGCGAGTAAGAGCCGCATTAAAAGCTTTATCCAAGTGGAAGGACACCCCGGAAAACAAACCAACCCAGCCTAGCAGTTACCATCGGGAGAAGGAAAGGCTATGGGAGAACACACAGACAGAAACTACGGGCAGGGTGGGCCCAACAACCCTGGATAGCATCCACCCTACGAGAAGGAAAACTACGTCAAACCTAGATACAGCCGAAGACGGAGTGTGTCAGCCACGGCGCATGTTGAGGGGGAAAATCAAGACACACACGGATATTGGTGTACAGACCATGCGACCTGCTCATCGTGTGTCAATGATGGTATCCTTACACCTCTATATAAGTGTACAGACCATGCGACCTGCTCATCGTGTGTCAATGATGTTATCCTTACCCCTACATATAAGTGTACTGACCATGAGACCAGCTCATCGTGTGTCAATGATGTTATCCTTACCCCTACATATAAGTGTACTGACCATGCGACCTGCTCATCGTGTGTCAATGATGTTATCCTTACCCCTCCATATAAGTGTACTGACCATGAGACCAGCTCATCTTGTGTCAATGATGTTATCCTTACCCCTCCATATAAGTGTAATGACCATGAGACCAGCTCATCTTGTGTCAATGATGTTATCCTTACCCCTCCATATAAGTGTACTGACCATGAGACCAGCTCATCGTGTGTCAAAGATGTTATCCTTACCCCTCCACCATGAAGCAGGTCAAATAGCCAAGTTCGCATGATCACAAGACGTGAACGCAGATGAAAAAGAAAAGACTATGGAAACAGTTCCAAACATTTGATGTGATGAATACATTTACACTTGACTGCAAGGTACAGCGCTACACAATCCGCTAATAAGTGAAGAAGTCACTACAATCAGTAATATCATTGTGACGTTTAAGAACAAAGAGAGTTAACTCTGAATTTATTATTTTCACCCATTACTGAACGTAGGTATCTCCCCTACCACCACACCACAAGTATATCTTAGCGTGACCTGGACCTATCTCAAATCTAATACTCTCCTGATTCTGCCAAATCTAACACTCTAACGACCCTGCCAAATCTAACACTCTATTTACTCTGGAAACTCTAAGACCCCTGTCACATCCAAAACTCTAAGGGTTCTGCCACATCTAAAACTCTAACGACTGTGTTAAATATAAAATTCTAACGACTCTACCAGATCACTCTGTTATACAACAACACATACCCCGTTCAAGCACGTGCATTTATTCAGAACCCGGGCCACCAAAAGAGGACCAAAAAAAAACCCAGGAAAACATATCTTATTTATTTCAAAATTGGAAAAAATATATATAAACACGTTCACACTGTATCTAATCCAAGGAACAGAAAGTAGACCCGGGACACGTGAGAATGTCAGCCCCCAGGGGGTAAATCTGGGCCAGCAACACACACAAGCTCACGGCGAGTAAATCTCCAGATTTGAAATCCTTCTCCCATCTCTATCAGATTACACAATCTGATAAGGAAAAAAAAAATGTTAAAATACCCATGGGATTGCTCTGAGTGCTCCTTTATAACAGACATGCACACACACATATTGAGTAACATTTCCAGACTTTATTTTGCACAAGGCATGGTTAGTTCAGATGTTTCTTCTTCAACTTTCTGTTCCGTGAATATTCCATCCATTCAAGTCATAGACTGTCGGGTCACGGTCGCCAATCATAATCAAGTGGCTTGTCAACAGGAAGACATTTCTCTGTATAAAGTCAACTTGAATATTTCATGTTGTCCAGCAGCAATGATCAATCTCCCTTAAAACAAAGATCACATTATTGCAAAAACTAGTGGCGTGTGTGTTCCTAAACAACTACAAAACATCTCAGAAAATAACCTTCATCACATCTCAGAAATTAACATTCTTAAAAACTCATAAATTAATCTTCACAACTCAGAAATTAACCTTCACATCTCAGAAATTAACATTCTTAAAAACTCAGAAATTAATCTTCACATCTCAGAAATTAACCTTCACATCTCAGAAATTACCCGTCTTCATAACTCATAAAGTAAGCCTCATGACATTCCTGATGGCTGAGTGGTTAGTGCGCTCTCTTCCTGACCAGAAGGTCCTGGATTCGATCCCCAGAATTGACAGATTTATTTGTTCGCATCAAACAAGGCTCCGGGTCACTCAGTCTCTAAAGATGGATACCAGAGGTTTTTCTGGGAAGTAAAGGCGACCTGGCGTGATACCGACGACAACAATACCCAAGTGCCTTGGTCATGACAAAATATGGTCACTGACACGATATGTATTCCCCATACGCCTAGCAAAGGATTTTTTTGGGGGATGGGGGGGGGGGGGGGGGACACGACCTTGACTGATTACATCGCAGAAAACAGCTCTTGATCATGAGGTTGGTTGAAAATTGTCATGATTTCATGAAATTTCATGTCAATTGACATTAAAGATGTCATCAGGAGTGTCCTAACGACAGAAGATTAAGATGTCATCAGGAGTGTCCTAACGACAGAAGATTAAGATGTCATCAGGAGTGCCCTAACAACAGAATATTAAGATGTCATCAGGAGTGCCCTAATGACAGAAGATTAAGATGTCATCAGGAGCTCCCTATCGACAGAAGATTAAGATGTCATCAGGAGTGCCCTAACTATGTAAGATGTCATCAGTGTCCTAATGACAGACGATTAGGACATCATCAGGAGTGCCCTAATGACAGAAGATTAAGATGTCATCAGGAGTGTCCTAACAACAGAATATTAAGATGTCATCAGGAGTGCCCTAATGACAGAAGATTAAGATGTCATCAGGAGCTCCCTATTAACAGAAGATTAAGACATCATCAGGAGTGTCCTAACGACAGAAGATTAAGATGTCATCAGGAGTGCCCTAACTATGTAAGATGTCATCAGTGTCCTAATGACAGACGATTAGGACATCATCAGGAGTGCCCTAATGACAGAAGATTAAGATGTCATCAGGAGTGTCCTAACAACAGAATATTAAGATGTCATCAGGAGTGCCCTAATGACAGAAGATTAAGATGTCATCAGTAGAGCCCTAATGACAGAAGATTAAGATGTCATCAGGAGTGCCCTAATGACAGAAGATTAAGACGTCATCAGGAGTGCCCTAACGACAGAAGATTAAGATGTCATCAGGAGTGCCCTAATGACAGAAGATTAAGATGTCATCAGGAGTGTCCTAACAACAGAATATTAATATGTTATCAGGAGTGCCCTAATGACAAGATTAAGACATCAGCAGGAGTGCCTTAATGACAGAAGATTAAGATGTCATCAGGAGTGTTCTAATGACAGCCCAGGTTATGGGACTAATGATTAGCAGCACTTCTGGGTTGTATCTCTGCTATATAGAACCAATTTTTACCAATGGGAGCGAATCATTGACAGTAGACAAACAAATGAAAAGACAATTAGAGGCCACAGAGACAGTATTTCTCATAAGAATATTGAGATTTCTCTGGACAGACAAATGAGGAAATTCTCAGAGGTCAACACAATAAGGGAGCTAAGAGACAGAAAGTAACAACATTTTTTAGGCACATTATGAGAAGAGAAAAGTTGGAATACTTGGTTACAATTAGCAAAAAAAAGGGCAATAGATGATCAGAGAAGACAAAGAGAGAAGATACTGGATAGCTTGGTTTCATTGCAAGGAAAACAATCTAAATCAGAGTTAATATGATGTACAGTGGATAGAGAAATGTGGATGGACCTGACCACCTACGCCAATCGGTATGGCACGTGATGATGATGATTGGTTGTATCAATATTTGTGCTATTGAGAGGTGAGCAACTGTAAATATAAACACATGAATACAGAGCTGGATTTGTAGATTAAAGTCTAGTTACACAAGTTGAGACACACAATGTCTATAACAAGCTTAGGGTCAATATGGCGGATAGGTGGCAAGAACCATTGAAGCTGTGTCTGAAACGTTGTTCATTGTTGCAGTTTCCTCATATTCCAAGTCCAGCTTGCTACCAGAGCTCCTGAGTTTAGTGCTCTGTGCACACCATGAGCTGCGTTTTTCATCTGGATTATGTTTTAATATTCCAATTGCTTATTATGAATGATATCTTATGACGAAGGACAGTTTAGTTGCGTTCACTTTGGTGCAGCCTGGCCGTATGTCTGTTGGCGTGTGCTGTAGCTGCTATGATGGGGACTGCAGCTGCCTTTCTTTTCATCCTTCAATGAGATGAGTTTTAATTCTGATGATTCCACTGCATGGGCAGTTGAGCAACTATGGATTTTCATTCGCTTGCAATGATACCAAGGCCTTCGACTAACCCTAACCATAACAAGCTTAGGGGGGGAAACTGAAGTAATGTTAGAGTAAGGCATTCAGATTACAACAAGAAGGAAGCCAGCTAAACACACATTTACAGCAGTCAGCTCTTTTTGTCCTCAGTGACCCCTAATCTCATAGTCTGTGAGGTCAAACACCTAGTCCTGAGAAGGACAATAAACAAGGAGACTGTGTCTTCAAGTTAAACATGGAGACCATGAAGTTACTACAAATGTAATTGTTATCATGAATGAAAAATGTAAGTGCTTTTTTAAAATAACAGTAATAAAGTGTTTATTTTTAAATTATAAATCACCATTATTAAATAATATGACAAGTGGAATACTTAAGATACCTGAGAAACTTTATTACATCAAATAGTGACATTGAAAAAGAGATGCTAGAATAGACATGTCAGCCCAGGTATTCAAAAGACTTTGAAACATTGGGCATTCAACTAGTCTCCATCTTAGCACCAGGTTAGAAGTCAAATGTGCAATCCATATTCCTAAATGCAGTAGAAACATGGAGTATGAGCAAAAAGATAGAGAGCTGACTAAGAGGATTTGAAGGTCACTGTCTGAAGAAGATTCTAAACATCCATTGGGATCAACACATTACGAACAAAGAAGTTGAAATAAGATCAGGCATTAACAACATCAATCAAGAAGTGAAAAGAAGACATTCAAAATGGCTAGACCATGTTCTACGAATGGAATGAACCAGACCTCCACACTAACATGGCATTAACATGGACACCACCTGGTAAACGAAGAAGAGGCAGGCCATTTTGGACATGGTAACGAACCAAACATGAAATGAATGAGGTTGGCAGGTCCTTGGGAGAGTTGTCCACGCTTGCTCCAGGCCAGATTAGGTGGAGATCACTTGTGGGTGCCCTATGATCCTATCAGCGTTCAGAGAATTAAGAAGAAATAACATGACAGGTAACATGCCGTTCCATAATTTTCATCTCTTTAGCTGTTTATTATTTCTACTGTTCATTCGCTACTAAATCATTATCTTGAACTATCTTGTATATGTTCACTCTGCTTGCTTCTGTCCCCAATTTTTCCAGTTGCCACAACGTATTTCAGCCATATCCCTTTCGTTAAATGCTAAAAACAATTAAGACTGTTTCATCCTTACATTGACGAACAAGTCCAATTACTCATATGAGTATGTTCAAAAATGCAAATAATAACTGACATTGTTAGAGAGAAATGCAAAGTGGTATATTTTTTTGTTTTTTCATTTTTGCAACCTTGAAACAAGGTCAAATAAAATTAAAAATTGTCTCAAAGAGCTGTTTTCATTGAAAAAAGAGCCTCCTTTCATTGAATAGAAGAGCCCAATTCTTAGGACAGAGTCAGACAAACCCACTAACCTTCTAAATCTCAAGCCAAACATACGGCTCTTTATTTGTAGACACATTTCAACTGCTGCACACACAGCAGATAACATCAGAATAATTAATGATCACATGAGAATAATGCCCATGCAGAACCAAGCAAAAACCTTTTGTACTTAACTTCATCGACTTCAAAAAAGCATTTGATAGTATTCATAGAGATTCTTTGTGGAAAATTCTGAAGCAATATGGTTTACCATCAAAAATCATAAATATTATCAAAGACATGTATGATGGTTACACATGTGCAGTTCGAACAGAGGAAGGACTGAGCGAATGTTTCCCAATAGAAACTGGGGTTAAACAAGGGTGTATTTTATCGCCCTTGTTATTTGGAATTGTTATGGACTTCATAATGAAGAAATGCTGCACTGGTAATAAAGGCATCGAATGGATACAAGGAGACCATTTGGAGGACCTCGACTTTGCTGATGACATAGTTCTCATCAGCAGTCAGATAAAAACGATGCAGGAAAACACAAATGAACTATCATCAATAGCCAGCAAAATTGGGCTTGAGGTCAATCATGAAAAGACTAAAGTCATGAAAAGTTTAATTCCAACAAGTGACAAAATATACATGGAAAACAAACCAGTAGAAGAGATCGATCACTTTATCTATCTTGGAAGTCACATTGATCGAGAAGGGGATACGAGCAAAGAAATTAGAATCAGACTGGCTAAAGCAGCAATGTCTTTCAGAAGCCTTGAAAAGTTGTGGAAATCAAAACTCATTAGCACAAACACAAAACTTAGGCTATTCAAATCAAATGTACTATCAACCCTTACGTATGCGTGTGAAAGCTGGAAAACAACAAGAGATATAGAAACAAAGTTGAACGCATTCGAAAATAAATGTCTAAGGAAAATACTTGGTATAGAATGGAACGAATTCAAAACAAACGAGGAAATTAGAGAAATCGCCAATCAACCACTAATATCTTCAGTAATAAAGAAAAGACGATGGTCATACGTTGGACATGTGATGAGAAGAGATAATAATCGAATAGCAAAGCAAGCCCTCATATGGGAAACAACAGGTAAAAGAAAAAGAGGAAGACCCAGGGAGACACTGAGAAGAACATTGATGAGAGAGGCAAGAGCAGCAGGAATCGGCTCCCTCAATGAGATAGAACTGCTTGCACAGAACAGAGACAGATGGCGAGATTTGATAAAATATCTTTAAAAGAAAACTGCTAGAACAAAAATTCATATAGGAGAAGGTGTATCTTGGTCTACGCCCTATGGGCCGGTTACGGCTCGAAAGGTCAATAGATAGATAGATAGAACCATGTTATTAGCATTGAAGAAATATGTATATAATGTACAACAAAATTATTACTGGCTAACATTTTTCTGAGCTACACGTAAAAGAAAAATACAAGGTTGCACCACAAAACAGCATTAAATGTTATACAACAGTTATAAATAGATGCTGAACCAAGTACGGAAACACTTGGCCATGTTTGATAGTGAACCGAGTACCTGAAGGTTTGCCAAGAATGCGACAATGTTTGATTCTTCACCATAATCATTCACCATGTTTTGATAATCTTGTCACAGATTGGTCACCACTACTAAAGTGAACCGAGTACCTGAAGGTTTGCCAAGAATGCGACATTGTTTGATTCTTCACCATAATCATCATGAACTTTATAGTCTTGTCATAGACTGGCCACTCATTGTTGTCTATCACTGAAACTTTAATTGCCTTGCTTATTTGCTCATAGAGATTTGCCCGTGGGAGATATGAGTTGAGCAGAGGAGAATATAACCCAAATGTTAATCAAATCTGTGGGTCAGTCAATGCCCAGAGACAGATATCATGTCACTTAATAACTCCCCATCACTTGTTTTTTTCCTGCAGTGTCAAACCATCCACACTTTCCCTTTTTCTGACTCTACCTCTTCTACCTTCTACTTGTGCTGTTATTAGTAGTATAACATGGTTCTTTTTGCTTTATAAAACTGGTCTGTCATTTCCTAATTTCTTGGTAAAAATTGCACATTACAAACTAGAAAATGTTAAAAGTGTAAACCTTTGCAACTTGTATTCTCCTCAACATTAATCCAACAAAACACCACCAAAACAAAACATTGATCCAGGAAAAAAATTCACATTTTTAGTGCTGTCTCATACAGGGCCCATTGATATTAAATATCACTTTTACACACAAAAAACAGAAGACTGTGGTATATACGAGGTTCTGGACTTTTCTGACTCTTCTTCAGGGTTCAAGCCTTTTGATCATATGAACTTGACTCTTTATCCTGTTTCACGATTAGGGGTAGGAACAATATCATGAAATAAGATGAGCTGGTCGCATGATCAGTACTCATAGATGACTATGTATTCTGATTTTTCCCCTAAACCTGCGCAGTGGCTGACACATTCCTTCTTCAGCAGGTTGGATCTTGGTTTGTTTGAAGTAGGTGTTTTCCTTCTCGTAGGGTGGACACTGTCCAGGGCTGTTGGGCTCATCCTGCCCAATGGTTTCTATCTGGGTGTTCTCCCATAGCCTTTCCTTCTCCCAAAGTTAATTGCTAGGCAGAAGTGTTTTGTTTTCCGGGTTGTCCTTCAGCATGAATAGAGCTTTGGGGGCTGCCTTATACTCAAACAGCTTACACCATCAATGAACAAATGGAATTTTTTTTTAAACTGATGCAACAGTTCAGCCTATCTTGGTAAGAGAAACCTTTAATCTGGTCTTTAGTTCATGAGGTCAGATCTGCAGTTCTGCTTCTATGATGAGGTCAGATCTGCAATTCTGCTTCTATGATGAGGTCAGATCTGCAGTTCTGCTTCTATGATGAGGTCAGATCTGCAGTTCTGCTTCTATGATGAGGTCAGATCTGCAGTTCTGCTTCTATGATGAGGTCAGATCTGCAGTTCTGCTTCTATGATGAGGTCAGATCTGCAGTTCTGCTTCTATGATGAGGTCAGATCTGTAGTTCTGCTTCTATGATGAGGTCAGATCTGTAGTTCTGCTTCTATGATGAGGTCAGATCTGTAGTTCTGCTTCTATGATGAGGTCAGATCTGTAGTTCTGCTTCTATGATGATGTTGACAGTTCTTTCCAGATCATGATGGCCTCCCCTTGGTTTCTGCCTTAGTTCAGCACACTCTGGCCAGATTTGGCATGTGGTTCCTTGTGGGGTAGGCACAGGTGGTTTATATGTTAGGAGTCCTGGTTCCACATGGGTATTTGTTTGTGTGGAACATTTTGATAAGTTAGTGATAACTAGGAGTCTACAGTGACCGTTTGGACTCATCAGTTTTGCCACAATTCTTTGCTTTAATTGTATGCAACAAGCATATGTACACATCTATCTACTGTCCTTTCGAGCCGAAGATGGCACATAGGACAGAACCACAATCTCAGAAATAGAAACCTTGCATGCCAAAATGGCACATATTGCAGAGATCACTGCTTCTAAAATCTATGACTCTGTGTCCATAACAATATATATTTTACAATGGCAGCTTGTCAAGCCATCAATAAATCACCTTAGTCGCTTCTTACGACATGCCTCGAAGGTCACAGTGTCACTATTCTTTACTTTCATCATAATGAGGCCCATAAACACATGGAAAATATGTACACATGGTAACAAGTAAAAAAGAACAAAAGAGTGACTGATTTGCACTGAGAAATCTTATTTTAACTAAACTTCACAAGCCAGTTATTGATGCTATTGGACCAGTTATCCTACTGGTTTTTGCAACTACACAAACTGAGCCAGGTAACCTATTTACTGCATCTAATTAATTGAATCTGTTATCGTTCTCCACACGCGCTGGTTTAACAAGTCTACTCAGAGTTACAAAGCTGATTCCCTGTGGTGGAGTTCTTGAAACCTGAATTTCTCACAAGTAACATCTTTCTTTCTTTCCTTCCTCATTTGCCTGCACAGCCACCATGACCAGAGCGTTACTAACAACTAATGCTACTCTCTACTCAAGTCTACTGATGTTACTATTATAACTATATTCAAACAAAACTAGCCTGTTACATAAAAATTATAATTACAATATCCACTGGACTAGTGGACTTGAAAGCATACATAAAAATAAGAGAAAGTGCACAAAGTGAGTATTTAATTTTAACTAATAAACAATATGGTTACAGTTGCTACAGTTCAAGCAAACTGCTTCGCTTTCACTTGTAGTTTAAAACTAGACTGACTTCATTTTATTTATTTATTTATTTAGTTAATTTAGCTTTCTTCTGAGAAGTAAACAAAAACAAAGTAATATTTTCTACTACCATCTACCACACATCACACACAAATATGTAACAAACTGCCTGCAATTAGCCACGCTGGAATTTGTAAAATCTAAGGCCAGACTCCTTCAAAACCCATCAACATTCCTGTATTGTTCAACAGTTCTGAATTCAACTCTCAACAATTCATTCATTCAAATTCAAAAGTGAACAATTGACAACATACCACACTTCAGGATACAGTGATACACACTGTGATGACAATACGCTCAGTACTTACCATTTTTGTCGTTTTTTCCAGACATAATTTTCAAATAATTACAAACGATGATTAAATATAGTTCTTTCCTAAGAAAAGTAAACAGCCAATACAATGAGGAAAAATTGCCAAACTTCAGTTGCATTTATTATCCTTCGTTGACTGAAGGACTCGAAGGTAAGCGGAAGCCATTTTGCTTCCTACAGCAGGGAATGATCAAAAAGTTGTCTAGAAATTCTATCGAAACTAAACTGTAGCAATATTGATATCTGGCATGGCAATAGATAGGGGAGGTTCCACTCAATGATTTCATACCTAGAAATCACGATTGCAAGGATGTGTACAAAAGGGGGTGGTATTAGCGGCTACCAACGAGCTCATGAATACAATAATATAATCGAAAAGTCTTTATACATGAAACAAATCAGGGAAACAAATATTAAATATAATAACAATAAAAAAGCATATTTATCAAACTACTATTTAACTGCTGCAGTTGAATGCAGTGACTTTAGAACGATAAGCCTAATGAGCCATATTACAAAACTTGCTAAAAGTTATACAAGGAAGGATTCCGAATAAAATCAATACTGAATTAGATTAGCAGTAATTTGCATTTAGGAAAAATAGCGGGACAAAAGAAGCCATATTCTGTTTGAGAACATTAATGAAAAAGTACACAGAAGTAATCATCATCAAGTACCGGGCCTAGTGGCGTAGGTGATCATGTCTCTCCACAACTTTCGATCTCGGCAGTTAGTTATCATTTCTGTTGTTGACCTTCTACCAAGCCATTCTCTTGAGCTGTCTGTTATATTTTCTCTTTGCTTCCCTCTATCTCTTCGTCCGTCAATTTTTCCAGTTGTTACAATATATTCCAGTTGTTCTCTTCTCATTACATGGCCAAAAAATGATGATTGTCTCTTCCTAATATTGGAGATTAGCTCTCTTTTTGCTTTGACCTCTCTCAGAACCTCTTCATTACTCTTCTTAGCTGTCCATGGTATTCTCAACATTCTTCTGTAAAACCACATTTCTACAGACTCCAGTGATTTTCTTGTTTGTTGTCCTATTGTCCATGACCCGCATCCATATGTTAAGACTGGCTCTACGTAACATTTAAGAACTCTTTTTCTTGTTTCTATTGTCAAAAATGGATTGCATAGTATTTCCCTCATGTTTTGGAAAGCTGCTTTTGCCTGAGCCATTCTGCATCTCACCTCTTTCGTACATCTTCCGTCTGAGGTTAACACAGAAATAAACAAACCAATATATGCCTGCTTCATAGACTACACCAAAGCTTTTGATAGAGTACACCACAAACAACTTATAGAATGCCAAAATGAGATACATCTAGATGACATGGACATACGACTAATATGTAATCTATACTGGGAACAAACAGCAATAATAAGATATAACAAAGAGTTCTCTACACCCATTGATATAAAAAGAGGAGCAAGACAGGGGTGCGTCCTATCACCAAGCTTGTTCAATATATACACTGAGCAAATCTTTAAAAACATCAAGAGATGCTAGGCCTACAAATTAATGGAAAGATAATCAATAACCTAAGATATGCTGACGATACTGTTCTACTAGCAGAAAATCCTAAAGATCTACAACAATTACTTAATTAAATAAATATGACAAGCAAAAAATATGGACTAGATATGAATATCAAAAAGACTAAAACTATGATCATAAACAAAGAAGATACTCAAAACCCACAAGTGGATATCAAAATTGAAGGAATAGACCTGGAGACAGTTCAGAACTACAACTACATTGGACATACTATAACCAGTGATGGAAAATGCACAACTGAAATAAACAAAAGAATAGGAATGGCAAAAAGTAATTTTAATGTCATGAAGGACATATTAACATTAAAAAAATAACACCAGGGCTAAAACTAAGAATACCAAAATAATACATCTTCTCGATATTCCTATATGGTGCAGAAACATGGACATTAGACAAGAAAACAGAACAGAGAATTGAAGCCTGTGAAATATAGAAGAATATGTAGAATTTGATGGAAGGAAAAGAAAACAAACGATGAAGTCTTAAAACAACTAAAAATGAAAAGAGAACTACTAAGCACAATTCAGACAAGACAAATGCGATTTTTGGGCCATGTTAAAAGACACAACAGCCTACTAAAAGTAATCCTGGATGGAAAAATACAAGGTAAAAGAGGCAGAGGCAGACCAAGACTAACATGGACGCGTAACATCAAAAGATGGACAAATCAGCCTATGACAACCTGCACTATCAAAGCAAGAGACAGAGCAGAATGGCGCTCCATGGTAGCCAACCTTCGTTGCGGAGACGGCACTCGATGATGATGATGATGATGACTGTTTAACACTATAACCAACAACAGGCAGAATTAATTAATAGAAGAATAGAGGAAAACCAAGAGGAAAAATATTGAACAGATTATCCAAATGGCACAATAAAAGATCACCGACAGAAATGAAGACATGTATGAAGGGCCCAGTGATGTGGACAGAGATGATTGCCTACGCCAACCGGCATGGCACCTGGTGATGATGATTGTAATGTTATGTACCGGAATGAACAAAAGGTGCTGATAACATAGGCCAACAACATATCCATATTGCTATCCGGAGTCATGTTCAGCAAAATAGTTACATTTATTTAAATAAAGAACACTCACACAATTCATATCGGTCAGAGTTTGCAGGTTTTGAAGTATTTTATTTTGGTTGTCATAGATAGCGTGTTAGTGGATGGTGATGAGAAACGTCATGGATGGTGATGAGAAACGTCATAGATAGCGTATTAGTGGATGGTGATGAGAAACGTCATGGATAGCGTGTTAGTGGATGGTGATGAGAAACGTCATGGATAGCGTGTTAGTGGATTGTGATTAGAAACGTCATGGATAGTGTGTTAGTGGATGGTGATGAGAAACGTCATGGATAGTGTGTTAGTGGATGGTGATGAGAAACGTCATGGATAGTGTGTTAATGGATGGTGATGAGAAACGTCATGGATAGCGTGTTGGTGGATGGTGATGAGAAACGTCATGGATAGCGTGTTAGTGGATGGTGATGAGAAACGTCATGGATAGCGTGTTAGTGGATGGTGATGAGAAACGTCATGGATAGCGTGTTAGTGGATGGTGATGAGAAACGTCATGGATAGCGTGTTAGTGGATGGTGATGAGAAACGTCATAGATAGCGTGTTAGTGGATTGTGATGAGAAACGTCATAGATAGCGTGTTAGTGAATGTTGATGAGAAACGTCATAGATAGCGTGTTAGTGGATGGTGATGAGAAACGTCATGATAGCGCCTTGGACAAACCCACAAGTGTTTCGTCCCTTCAGAAAACAACGAGGGTTATGTATGTCTTGTTAAGACTTCAATGGAATTGGTTACAAACACACCTCAAATAGCCTTTCCTGTATTTGCCCCCACTCGTTCAGCGTTCGAGTGTTAGATCAGGAGTAAGACAGTGGTGCATTCTAGCCCCTCTACTGTTTATTACATCATCATCAAGTACCATGCCTGCTGGCGTAGGTGATTATGTCTCTCCACAACTTTCGCTCTCGACAGTTATTTATCATTTTTGTTGTTGACCTTCTGCCAAATATTCCCTTAAGCTGTCTGTTATCTTTCCTCTTTGCTTCCCTCTATCTTTTTGTACCCTCAATTTTCCCAGTTGTTACAATATATTTCAGCTGTTCCCTTCTCATTACAAGGCCAAAAAATGATGATTGTTTGTTCCTAATTTGGAAAATTAGCCCTCTTTCTACCTTGGCCATTTTCAGAACGTTTTCATTACTCCTCTTAGTTGTCCATATTATACTCAACATTCTTCTGTAAAACCACATTTCAACAGCTTCCAGTGATTTTCTTGTCTGTTGTCATATTGTCCATGATTCGTATCCATATGTTAAGACAGGCTCTACATAACATTTAAGAACTGTTTTTCTTGTTTCTATGTTTGTTACATACATGAACTATATATGGAAGTTAGCCAACTCATCAGAGAAAGAGGAGATCAATGAGCTTATATTTCCAGACTTAGTAGAAAAAAAGTAAAAAAGTAGAAGACCTACAAAGAACACTTAAATAAGCTCAACAGCATAGGCACAAAATACAACATGAAAATCAACAAAACAGAAGTCATAAATATCGCAAAAGAAAAACAGAACATCAACATAACTATAGATGACAGACAACTAAAACAAGTAGAGAATTAAACACCAAGGAAGTCGTGTACCACTCTAGAAAACAATCCTTATCTCAACGTTGTCCCACCAGTGCCAGTCTTGGACCCTAGATACAAGAACAATAATAACCATTGCCGAGCTGAAATGTGTTAGACAAATGTTAGGAAACAATCTGAGAGATAAGATCAGAAATGAAGAACTGAGAAAAAAGCTAGGAATAATGCCCGCCATAGAATATATAAAGAAACAACAGATAATATGGTCTGGCCACATGACAAGGCAGAGTGATCAAAACACAACACAACGAGCCTTCAATAAACGTTGCGAGAAAACCAGACCCAAGGGTCGACCACGCAAAAGATATATCGACGGAATATTAGATTCACTAGGAAACGTAATAGCAGCAGACGGGAACAGAAGAGCAAAAGACCCCAATTATATCTCCCCTCGACGCTGAAAGGCAGATGAGGAACGAATGAAGAAGTTCAGTTTTCAATTCGCAGACTATGGGAGAGATTGATTAATTGAAGTCACATGTTTTAATAATGTATGTAACTAATGCTATGTATATGTGTCTACCATCATAGTTGTTCTATTTACCTTGTGCTTACACTCAAAGCTGTTGTAATGACCTTAAATTTATAATCATATATTTTGTTTTTACCTTGTATTTATTCTAAATAAAAAGCAGAATGGCTCAGGCCAAAATAGCATTTCAGAAAATGAAAAATATCTTATGCAACAAATCTATGTCAATAGAAATGAGAAAGAGAATTCATCGGTGCTATATAGAACCAATTCTGACCTATGGAAGCGAATCATGAACAGTAGACAAACAAATGAAATAACGATTAGAGGCTACAGAGATGGGATTTCTCAGAAGAATGTTGAAAGTTCCCTGGACAGCTAAAAAGACCAATGAGGAAGTTCTCAAAGAGGCCAACACAAAAAGGGAGCTCTTAAAAAACATCAGAAAGAAGCAATCAACATTTTTCGGGCACATGATGAGAAGAGGAAAGTTGGAATACTTGGTTACAACTGGCAAAATAAAAGTAAAGAGAGATCGCGGACGACAAAGAGAGAAAATACTGGATAGCTTGGTGTCATGGCATGGAAAACAGTCAATAACAGAACTGATACGATGCACTGTAGATAGAAGATTGAGGAGGGACATGATCGCCTACGCCAACCGACAGGGTACATGATGATGATGATGATGATTTATTCTAATATATATTTATAAATATATATCTTTTTTATCTTATATTTATACTATTATATATTGTTTTACTTTAAATTTATACTCATATATCGTTTTTACCTTGAATTTATACTTTTTAATATAGTTTTTACGTTGTATGGATACTTTTTTTAAAATATCGTTTTTACCTTACATTTACATTCATAACTGTTGTTTGGACCTGTCATTTAATCTCAGAATTGTTGCATAGACCCGGTATTTACACTGGTATTATTGTTGTGTGAAGTGAAACTATTCCAAATAAATATCAATTATTATTCAAATCCATTTAATTAATGATACACATTCACGTTTATGTTTCTTTTTGTTTGTATGCATTTAGAACAATCATTATATTCAGAGTATTCATCGTTATCCCATTCACATAGAATTCAAGATTGTTAAAACACACTTAAGTAGGCTATATCTGGACAAACACTACACGCAGAAATGTAACCTTGTTGTTGTTATGGATCCACAAGCATGTGAGCTGACGCCATTCGTCCCTTATGATGATATCGCAGATATTTCTTTTTAGAAGGGAAAATACAAGGTAAAAGAGGCAGAGGCAAAGCAAGACTAACATGGACAAGTAACATCAAAAGAGGGACAAGTCAACCTATGACAATCTGCACCATCAAAGCAAGGGACAGAATGGAATGGCGCTACATGGTAGCCAACCTTCGATGCGGAGACGGCACTCGATGATGATGATGATATATTTCTGAGTTCCCTTGTAGTTTCGTACAATGTGTTCCAATTTACCAGGTCTTTGAGGAAGTTGCTCTGATGTCAGTGAGCTTTGAGCAGTCAAAAAGGTGATGTTCTACTGTTTTATGTGGGTGTTCACAGATGGGACATGCTGAACGTATCCTCTAAGACTGCAACCATTGGGAGAGAGACTGAGAGATGTCCAAACACGGCTACATGATTCACAAAACGTGGCGCTCTCTTACAGGAGTTGACAACCATCTTTCTAGGAAAAGACAACTCCGCAATTGAAGCAAAGAGAACAACAAACGAACCGTTTCAGGGAAGAGGTATGTTTAGATCACTCGGAAACAAATTCACAAATAATCAATAATAGAAAAAGCAAAACACAATAGACAGCTCGAAGCAGGATCGATTAGTTGGTCGTGTGTCTATATAGCGCAGGTTTCTCCAGCAAGGCGCTATGTCGACTAGTTGGTCGTGTGTCTAGCACAGGTTTCTCCAGCAAGGCGCTGTGTCGACTAGTTGGTCGTGTGTCTAGCGCAGGTTTCTCCAGCAAGGCGCTGTGTCGACTAGTTGGTCGTGTGTCTAGCGCAGGTTTCTCCAGCAAGGCGATGCGCCGATTAGTTGGTCGTGTGTCTAACGCAGGTTTCTCCAGCAAGGCGATGCGTCGATTAGTTGGTCGTGTGTCTAACGCAGGTTTCTCCAGCAAGGCGCTGTGTCGACTAGTTGGTCGTGTGTCTAGCACAGCTTTCTCCAGCAAGGCGCTGTGTCGACTAGTTGGTCGTGTGTCTAGCACAGGTTTCTCCAGCAAGGCGCTGTGTCGACTAGTTGGTCGTGTGTCTAGCGCAGGTTTCTCCAGCAAGGCGATGCGCCGATTAGTTGGTCGTGTGTCTAACACAGGTTTCTCCAGCAAGGCGCTGTGTCGATTAGTACAGGTTCTAACCTGCTTCAGACTGTCTATTGTTCTTTGTTTATTTCTGTTATTGATTATTTGCGAATTTTGTTTCGGAGTGTTGTAAACATACCTCTTCCTCCGGAATGACTCGCTGATCTACCCTCACGGAAGCTTCCCTCCAGAACAATATGCATTTATTATTATTTATCTCCTGGATGACAAACTCAACTTCTTCTCGCTTCATTGCACAATAAAGTCTCAGCACAGAGCACGAGATTATTAAAATCGATGAGAAACCTGGATATAATGAAGTATATTAACTTGTGAGATCTGTATGGTCTAGAGATGTCTTCCCCTGGTCCCTGGGTAGCGGGACTCTAAGTCTAGTATACCCAGATAACGGCACAAAAATAATAATAACAGGATATCCCGTGCGCATTCAGCGAACGTTAAAGAATTCTCTAGAGTTGGAAATCTGAAGAGTAGGCTTAAAATATCGCTTCCCCGGGACAAAATTGATGGGGGGAAAAATCAACCCAAAAATGTCAAAACTGGCTCGAAGATCAACAAAAATTAGAGTACTTCAAAATTCAAAGAATGAAGCTCAACATGGCGGAAGGCACGTGTGCACGCATCTGTCAGTAGAGAAAGTAGGAATAAGTGATATTCACTCAAACTTCAGCCTCTCGTGAGGGTCAAGGCATAGAGATACATCAAAATGTGAAGCTGCAGGAAAGTTGATTACAAGAGAAATGAAATATAGAATGGCTTGGTTACAACTTTACATAAGTAATGGTAAGTAATGGTTGGGGCTCTCGGGACTTGCTGGAGACATAAGTTGGCGAACGCAAACAACAACAATATAACTTGGCACGAAGACAGGAGTTTGATTGTTTTAGGATGTAGATTTAGCTGAACAGAGGAACAGCTGACATGAGTCCAGAGGTTTCCATCACCCTCTTTATCACGTGACGACTGCAATGGGCGGACATCTGATCTAACACCGCCACTGTATTGATCTTCCTCTCGGGCCGAACACGGCGCACAAGGCAGGAGTCATAGTTCTCCACAATGGACGATCTGCTTGTAGGTCTTGGTTTTTTTTCTTAGTCCCATAGTTGAACCTTCCCTAGTAATTGATTTCTGTAGCGATTCTCTTGGTCTGCCTTATTTTCTTTCACCAGATTGTCTCCACATGAATGTCTGACGGGGAAGTCTTTCTTCATTCATTCTCAGCACATGACCGATGTATTTCGTCGTTCATTCTCAGCACATGACCGATGTATTTCTTCATTCATTCTCAGCACATGACCGATGTATTTCTTCGTTCATTCTCAGCACATGACCGATGTATTTCTTCATTCATTCTCAGCACATGACCGATGTATTTCTTCATTCATTCTCAGCACATGACCGATGTATTTCTTCATTCATTCTCAGCACATTACCGATGTATTTCGTCGTTCATTCTTAGCACATGACCGATGTATTTCTTCGTTCATTCTCAGCACATGACCGATGTATTTCTTCATTCATTCTCAGCACATGACCGATGTATTTCTTCATTCAATCTCAGCACATGACCGATGTATTTCGTCGTTCATTCTCAGCACATGACCGATGTATTTCTTCGTTCATTCTCAGCACATGACCGATGTATTTCTTCATTCATTCTCAGCACATGACCGATGTATTTCTTCATTCAATCTCAGCACATGACCGATGTATTTCGTCGTTCATTCTCAGCACATGACCGATGTATTTCTTCGTTCATTCTCAGCACATGACCGATGTATTTCTTCATTCATTCTCAGCACATGACCGATGTATTTTTTCATTCATTCTCAGCACATGACCGATGTATTTCTTCATTCATTCTCAGCACATGACCGATGTATTTCTTCATTCATTCTCAGCACATGACCGATGTATTTCTTCATTCATTCTCAGCACACGACCGATGTATTTCTTCATTCATTCTCAGCACATGACCGATGTATTTCTTCATTCATTCTCAGCACATGACCGATGTATTTCTTCATTCATTCTCAGCACATGACCGATGTATTTCTTCATTCATTCTCAGCACATGACCGATGTATTTCTTCATTCATTCTCAGCACATGACCGATGTATTTCTTCATTCATTCTCAGCACATGACCGATGTATTTCTTCATTCATTCTCAGCACATGACCGATGTATTTCTTCATTCATTCTCAGCACATGACCGATGTATTTCTTCATTCATTCTCAGCACATGACCGATGTATTTCTTCGTTCATTCTCAGCACATGACCGATGTATTTCTTCGTTCATTCTCAGCACATGACCGATGTATTTCTTCATTCATTCTCAGCACATGACCGATGTATTTCCTCATTCATTCTCAGCACATGACCGATGTATTTCTTCATTCATTCTCAGCACATGACCGATGTATTTCTTCATTCATTCTCAGCACATGACCGATGTATTTCTTCATTCATTCTCAGCACATGACCGATGTATTTCTTCATTCATTCTCAGCACATGACCGATGTATTTCTTCATTCATTCTCAGCACATGACCGATGTATTTTTTCATTCATTCTCAGCACATGACCGATGTATTTCTTCATTCATTCTCAGCACATGACCGATGTATTTCTTCATTCATTCTCAGCACATGACCGATGTATTTCTTCATTCATTCTCAGCACACGACCGATGTATTTCTTCATTCATTCTCAGCACATGACAGATGTATTTCCAAAGCCTTCTTCTTTTAAAGCTCGACACGTTTTCTTGTTTTGATTCCTCTCTTATCTGATCGTTTGGAATGCATTCTTTCCAGCTTATGTTGGAGATCCTATGAAGACATTTGTTTTCAGACATTTAATTTCAAATCTAAAGTCTGGGTGGATTTCCAGCTTCGTCCAGATGTTAGCACTGGTATCACATCCATATGTTAGCACTAGTATCACATCCATATGTTAGCACTAGTATCACATCCATATGTTAGCACTAGTATCACATCCATATGTTAGCACTAGTATAACATCCATATGTTAGCACTAGTATCACATCCATATGGTAGCACTGGTATAACATCCATACGTTAGCACTAGTATCGCATCCATATGTTAGCACTGGTATCACATCCATACGTATTACTGGTATCACATCCATATGTTAGCACTGGTATCACATCCATATGGTAGCTCTGGTATCACATCCATATGTTAACACTGGTACCACATCCAGATGTTAGCACTGGTATCACATCCATATGTTAGCACTGGTATCGCATCCATATGTTAGTACTGATATCACATCCATATGTTAGCGCTGGTATCACATCCATATGTTAGCACTGGTATCACATACATATGTTAGCACTAGTATCACATCCATATGTTAGCACTGATATCGCATCCATATGTTAGCACTAGTATCACATCCATATGTTAGCACTGATATCACGCAGGAGTTAAACAGTTTAAGCACTTATACCTACTCAGAATTATAATAAAAGTGTAAAGTTTAATGTCGACAACAAAGCCGTCAAGTTTAATGTCGACAACAAAGCCGTCAAGTTTAATGTCGACAACAAAGCCGTCAAGTTTAATGACGACAACAAAGCCGTCAAGTTTAATGTCGACAACAAAGCCGTCAAGTTTAATGTCGACAACAAAGCCGTCAAGTTTAATGTCGACCTCAAAGCCGTCAAGTTTAATGTCGACAACAAAGCCGTCAAGTTTAATGTCGACCTCAAAGCCGTCAAGTTAATGTCGACAACAAAGCCGTCAAGTTTAATGTCGACAATCTCCCGTTTCTGTTTAGTTTCAACATCCCGCTCAGTGTTCCGGAATGAAAATCAAGAGAAAATGAGATTGAACAGCTAAACTGAAGGACAAGACATTTCGACCGAAACGTTGTAGTTTGTCTTGTCTTACTGTTAGTCTAGCTGCTCAATACCATTTGATGTTTATTTTCTTTGTTTTCTGCAGCTCCACACACGGTCCGCATTGTATTTCACATTTCGTTATATTTTACATCTGTGCTTATCATGTTATAGATTTGTAATGTTATTTATTCTTTTATATTATCTTTCTACTCCCTTGATAGCACATCACATTTATTTTAGTTGATCCCAACAGGTTCAAGACAGACTCTTTTTCTCTCATTATATAATCATAATCAGTTTATTGATCTCTAGGCACAATGATCGACTAGTGGTGGATGCACTTATCTTAAATTAATGTTAATTAATTCGGGACTTCTCTGAGGCTACCGCCGATGGCTATGATCAGTCCCAAGTGCATATCTTGCATACAACATTATTCAACTTACGTTCATCAGGAATGTGAAACAACTTGAAATACTCTTAAGCACTTTCACAACACTAAAGTTCATATTTTCATTGCTAGACTCACGACTCTCTATCAACTTGCTTAATAACTTCTCAACTGACTTGAACTACAACTTGAAGATTCTAACTTCCTAACTAACTGACTTCACTTCCTAATCTTAACTTTCTAAGACTTGACCGTTCTAAGACTTGACCGTTCCATGACTTCAGTCTAAAATTTATCAAAACAAACTATTTGTGACCATCATCTTCATGACCTGACCCGTCCTGGTACCTGTTTACCGGACAGTCAACTCATGCGCCCAACCTGTTGTTGTGGAAATTTCTATGAACCTGAAGTATTATGTGTCGTCCAGTAATTCTGGACATTTCCTCCTTTCCATTTTTTGTGTATCCACTACCCCTCTATGTGAACTTCTATTTCTGGCTGGAAATTTTCCATACTTACATTTTATGTCCTAACACTGATGGTGGCTACCATTTGCTACTGCTATTGTCTATTGAGAAGTGGGTAACAACTAAGTTACCTCCTCCCCCACACCCCCATGCTCTCACTAGCTATACTCTTTTACAAACAGCTTTCCCCACAAAGAACATTTCCCTGCCTATTGCTAAAGTAGGAAAAGATAGACATAAGACCATTATAGGAAATCATGGTTTAGGAAAAAAGATTTCTAACATGGACGAGTAACATCAAAAGATGGACACGTCAGCCTATGACAATCTGCATCATCAAAGCAGGATACAGTGTGGAATGGCGCTCCATGGTAGCTAACTTTCGATGCGGAGACGACACTCAATGATGATGATGATGATTGCAAACACCAAACCTTCCTAAGATGGAAGTATAACTACGCCCATGGACAGGTATAGATCGAGATCTACAACAATCGATACTGAACGCTAATTGAGTTTAGCGGTATATCATATCGATTGCTGTAAATGTCACATTGTACAGTAGCGAGCATTCACCGTAGAAGCTGTTCTGAGATAAGCCATTAATATGTTGAATTCTTATTGCGAGAGCATTGAAAGAAATGCCCTAAAGGTAGAACAGGTACACATGTTACAATTCCTCCTTCTACTTTCTTCTTGAGCATTCTGTTTCTTTATTTCATAATATTCACCAGCTTCTTCATCAGTTTATATAATCATATAACTTTACATTTTGTTTTCTTTCTTACGCCTATTAGCCTCTCATTCATCTTCATCTCATCTTCATCTTCCTCTACATCATCTTCTTCATCTTCTTCTTCATCATCTTCTTCATCTCATCTTCATCTCATCTTCATCTCATCTTCATCTTCTTCTTCTTCTTCATCTTCATCTCATCTTCATCTTCTTCTACATCATCTTCTTCATCTTCTTCTTCATCTTCTTCATCATCATCTTCTTCATCTTCTTCATCATCATCTTCTTCTTCATATTCTTCATCATCTTCTTCTTCTTCTGCTTCTTCTTCTTCTCTTCTTCTTATTCTTTTTTTCTACTTCTTCTTCTTCTCAGGCTCGTCCTCTTATTCACAATCACAATCTCTTCTCATTATTCAC
The DNA here is from genome assembly GCA_032433765.1 of Megaustenia siamemsis. Classification (NCBI taxonomy): domain Eukaryota; kingdom Metazoa; phylum Mollusca; class Gastropoda; order Stylommatophora; family Ariophantidae; genus Megaustenia; species Megaustenia siamemsis. Next base: position 6,001,069 of record JAVIAB010000059.1, on the reverse strand, counting down.
ATTCTCTATCTCTTCCTCCTGTTCACCATCTCTATCCCTTCCTCCTGTTCACCTTTTCTATCTCTTCCTCTTATTCACCTTTTCTATCTCTTCCTCCTGTTCACCTTCTCTATCTCTTCCACCTGTTCACCTTTTCTATCTCTTCCTCTTATTCACCTTCTCTATCTCTTCCACCTGTTCACCATCTCTATCCCTTCCTCCTGTTCACCTTTTCTATCTCTTCCTCTTATTCACCTTTTCTATCTCTTCCTCTTATTCACCTTCTCTATCTCGTCCTCCTGTTCACCTTCTCTATCTCTTCCTCCTGTTCACCATCTCTATCCCTTCCTCCTGTTCACCTTTTCTATCTCTTCCTCTTATTCACCTTTTCTATCTCTTCCTCCTGTTCACCTTCTCTATCTCTTCCACTTGTTCACCTTCTCTATCTCTTCCTCCTGTTCACCTTCTCTATCTCTTCCTCCTGTTCACCTTCTCTATCTCTTCCTCCTGTTCACCTTCTCTATCTCTTCCTCCTGTTCACCTTCTCTATCTCTTCCTCCTGTTCACCTTCTCTATCTCTTCCTCCTGTTCACCTTCTCTATCTCTTCCACTTGTTCACCTTCTCTATCTCTTCCACTTGTTCACCTTCTCTATCTCTTCCACTTGTTCACCTTCTCTATCTCTTCCACTTGTTCACCTTCTCTATCTCTTCTTCTTATTCACCTTCTCTAATTCTTCCTCCTGTTCACCTTCTCTATATTTTCCTCTTATCCACCTTCTCTATCTTTTCCTCTTATTCACCTTTTCTATCTCTTCCTCTTATTCATCACCTCTATCGCTTCCTCTTATTCACCTTCTCTGTCCCTTCCCTGTCGTGAGACGCTCTCACATTAGTTTGCTTATAAACCTGGCCATCCAAGTCAATTATGTAACCTTGTTTCTGCTTGCTATACTTGTAGACCTGGTTAGACTCACTCTGCTCCTCTCGTGGAGACCAACATTAAAGTGCATTATCACACTGCTTGTGTTGTGCTCCTTATTTTGGCGCCATCTTCTGTGACAAAAATTAATTAAGCATTCCCGTGCTATTGGCAGTCAATAAATGTAATAGACTTGACATCCAGTGTGGGGCTGTGGTAATATTGGTGTTGTTGTCTGGCAATGTCGATGTGGGTGTGTTATAATAATAGTGTGGCAATGTGGTGATATTGGTGTTGTTGTCTGGCAATGTCGATGTGGGGGTGTTGTAATAATAGTGTGACAATGTGGTGATATTGGTGTTGTTGTCTGGCAATGTCGATGTGGGTGTGTTGTAATAATAGTGTGGCAATGTGGTGATATTGGTGTTGTTGTCTGGCAATGTCGATGTGGGTGTGTTGTAATAATAGTGTGGCAATGTGGTAATATTGGTGTGGGATTGTGGTGATTGTGGCATGAGGGCGTGGCAATATTAATGTGGAGCTGCGGAAATATCAGCTTGGGTGTGTGGTAATATTTGTGTTGGGATGTAACAATATTGGTGTGGGGGAGTGGTGATATTGGTGTGGGGGGGTGTGATAATATTGCTGTGGGGATGCGGTAATAATGGTTATGGTAGTGGAAATATTTGTGTGGGGTGTGGTAATGTCGATGTAGGGGTATGGTAATACTAGACTGGGTGTGTAGTAATAATGGCGTCGGAATGTGGCAATGTCAGTGTGGGAATGTGGCAATGTCGGTGTGGTGGTGTGGTAATATTGATATGGACGTATGGCAATATTAGTGTGGAGCTGTGGCAATGGTGGAGCTGTGGGGGTTTGGTAATACTAGTATGGGGGTGTGGTAATGTTGGTGTGGGGATGCTGTATTTGTTATTGAGGCTGAGTCTTTTATTTTTGCTTCCCTTCACTGTAATGTCCAACATTTCATGTAACTCATTTTCACTCTTAGCGATTAAGACTGTATCATCAGCATACCTGAGGTTATTTCTTTTATGACCTCCAATTGTTATTCCAGGCATGTCCCCTATGGATCTTAAAATAATTTCACTATACATATGAAATAAATCTGGTGACAGCACACAACGTTGCCTAACAACCTGTTTTATTTGTTGAAACATTCCAAACTGGTTTCCCGTTCTTATGGCCGCTGTTTTTTGCCAGTAAAAAAAAAAAAAAGTAAAGTACCCCCCGTCACGCCAAGTGGCGTATAGGGAAATATGGTGTTAGTGACCCTATATTTTACAGACCTTCAGCACATGATTTTTGGGGTAATGTGGTCGGTATTACGCCCGTGCTGTTTTACTTTCCCAGAAAAAATCCGGTACCCATTTAAGGCTGGGTGAACCCGGAGCCGTCGGTTGGGATCGAACCCTACCCCTTGTCCGTAGTAGTCCAGTTCACTAACCACTGAGCTATCGCGGCTCCCACTAATTTTTAGGGAATTAGTAAAACCCAGGTGTCCTCGCCAGGGTACGAACCCCGGCTGTTGCCGTGGTAAGCCAACCGCCTATCGATTGCGCTAACCGGACACCCGTTTTTTGCCAGTACATGTTCATTATTCGTAGATCTTTGCTGTCTACGTTTCTGCTTTCTAAAATGTTGATTCTTTCTTGCTGCTTTACTTTGTCAAATGCTATGGTATAAACGTAAGAATAGATCTGTTTTCACCTCAATGGCTCTTTCTACTTAAGATCTTATGATGTATATTGCATTGTGTAATAGTAAAGGTGAATGAAAGAAGGGGCAGGTAACTTAGCCGGTACCCACTTCTTTATAGCAGTAACATGTGATAGCGATCATCAGTATTAGTGACAGAATAACAAGTTGGGGGAATGGGAAGTTTATAGTGGGTAGTGGACAAAGCCGAGGAAGGAAAGGTGTCGAACTATACTTGGACATAGTAAGTTTAGGGAATGGACATTTTCCAGGTTTTTTGTGGAAATGGGGATAAACAAGATGTGAATGTTTGTGGATAAAAAAAACACGGTTCAGAACAGCACTCACAAGAAAGGTTCATAACAGCACTCACAAGAAAGGTTCATAACAGCACTCACAAAAAAAGATTCATAACAGCACTCACAGAAATCCAATAAAATTGTTTAGCTAAATGAGAAAGATTATTTAATTTCATTGTGACTTTATTGAAAGATCTTTAGTTATTTTCTAGCTCTTGCATGCGTAAGTGAAGATAATACATTCCATTTGCAAAATACTAACCTTCAGTTTTGTACTTAGTAATTCTGATTTCCACATTTTATTAAGGTTTCTGAACAGTGTAATTGCTGGCTTTATTTTTATATTTCTATATTTTATTTATCTCTTTCTATGTGACTCCTTGATCTATATAACTTTCAAGATATATGAAGCGATCTACTTCTTCCGCTACTTTATTTTTTTTTATTTCCGGGTATATTATTTCTTTTAAACATATGTTTAATGTCGTTTAAATATTATGTAGAGCCAGTCTTAACATGTGGACGTGAATCATGAACAATAGGACAACAGATAAGAAAATCATTGGAGTCGTTAGTAGAAATATGGTTTTACAGAAGAATGTTGAGAAAACCATGGGCAGTTAAGATGAGAAATGGAAACGTTCTGAAAGAGGCCAATGCAAAAAGAGAGCTAATTTCCAATATTAGGAAGAAATAATCATCATTTTTTGGCCATGTAGTGAGAAGGGAACAACTGGAATATATTGTAACAACTGGGAAAATTGAGAGACTAAAATAGAGAGAAGCAAAGAGAAAAGATACCAGACAGCTTAAGAGAATGGCTTGGCAGAAGGTCAACAACAGAAATGATAAATAACTGTAGAGATCGAAAGTTGTGGAGAGACATGATCATTTACGCCAGCAGGCAGGGTAGTTGATGATGATGATGCAACAAATGGGATTTTCATTACTTTCGACATTTCGTGGTTGATCAACAATCCTACTTGAGAACAGGGCATTGTTTACTTGTTGCGTCATCCTCTTATTGCTACAGCTAACAACCATGCCGTCTACAAATTGGAGACCACAGTATCCATGTAATGCTTTTATTATAGGATTTAGGTACAGGATTTCTGCATTATGAAATCGATGGCAAATCGAAATAACAAGGGAGATAAGCTCTATCTTTGTTTCACTTCGGGTTACTTTGGATGGCTGGTCTTGAGCTAAGACGTTAGAGTTGTTCGACCTTAATTGGTGGTAATTTGTCAAATCAAAATATGTGGTTTCTTCATGACTTTACTCTCTATTGGTTTCTTCATGACTTTACTCTCTACTGGTTTCTTCATGACTTTACTCTCTATTGGTTTCTTCATGACTTTACTCTCTATTGGTTTCTTCATGACTTTACTCTCTATTGGTTTCTTCATGACTTTACTCTCTATTGGTTTCTTCATGACTTTACTCTCTATTGGTTTCTTCATGACTTTACTCTCTATTGGTTTCTTCATGACTTTACTCTCTATTGGTTTCTTCATGACTTTACTCTCTATTGGTTTCTTCATGACTTTACTCTCTATTGGTTTCTTCATGACTTTACTCTCTATTGGTTTCTTCATGACTTTACTCTCTATTGGTTTCTTCATGACTTTACTCTCTATTGGTTTCTTCATGACTTTACTCTCTATTGGTTTCTTCATGACTTTACTCTCTATTGGTTTCTTCATGACTTTACTCTCTATTGGTTTCTTCATGACTTTACTCTCTATTGGTTTCTTCATGACTTTACTCTCTATTGGTTTCTTCATGACTTTACTCTCTACTGGTTTCTTCATGACTTTACTCTCTATTGGTTTCTTCATGACTTTACTCTATACTGGTTTTTTCATGACTTTACTCTCTACTGTTTTCTTCATGACTTTACTTTCTAAAGGTTTCTTCATGACTTTACTCTCTACTGGTTTCTTCATGACTTTACTTTCTACTGGTTTCTTCATGACTTTACTCTCTACTGTTTTCTTCATGACTTTACTTTCTACTGGTTTCTTCATGACTTTACTTTCTACTGGTTTCTTCATGACTTTACTCTCCACTGTTTTCTTCATGACTTTACTCTCTACTGTTTTCTTCATGACTTTACTCTCTACTGGTTTCTTCATGACTTTACTCTCTACTGGTTTCTTCATGACTTTACTTTCTACTGTTTTCTTCATGACTTTACTCTCTACTGGTTTCTTCATGACTTTACTCTCTACTGTTTTCTTCATGACTTTACTTTCTACTGGTTTCTTCATGACTTTACTTTCTACTGGTTTCTTCATGACTTTACTCTCCACTGTTTTCTTCATGACTTTACTCTCTACTGTTTTCTTCATGACTTTACTCTCTACTGGTTTCTTCATGACTTTACTCTCTACTGGTTTCTTCATGACTTTACTTTCTACTGTTTTCTTCATGACTTTACTCTCTACTGGTTTCTTCATGACTTTACTCTCTACTGGTTTCTTCATGACTTTACTCTCTACTGGTTTCTTCATGACTTTACTTTCTACTGTTTTCTTCATGACTTTACTCTCTACTGTTTTCTTCCTGACTTTACTCTCTACTGGTTTCTTCATGACTTTACTCTCTACTGTTTTCTTCATGATTTTACTCTCTACTGGTTTCTTCATGACTTTACTCTCTACTGGTTTCTTCATGACTTTACTCTCTACTATTTTCTTCATGACTTTACTCTCTACTGTTTTCTTCATGACTTTACTCTCTACTGGTTTCTTCATGACTTTACTCTCTACTGGTTTCTTCATGACTTTACTTTCTACTGGTTTCTTCATGACTTTACTCTCTACTGTTTTCTTCATGACTTTACTCTCTACTGTTTTTTTCATGACTTTACTATCTACTGGTTTCTTCATGACTTTACTCTCTACTGGTTTCTTCATGACTTTACTTTCTACTGGTTTCTTCATGACTTTACTCTCTACTGGTTTCTTCATGACTTTACTCTCTACTGGTTTCTTCATGACTTTACTTTCTACTGGTTTCTTCATGACTTTACTCTCTACTGTTTTCTTCATGACTTTACTCTCTACTGTTTTCTTCGTGACTTTACTCTCCACGATGATTATTTATTATTATGTTATTGATATTTGTATTTATTATATTGTCACTTCAGTATATTCTACTATGTGTTACAAAGTATGCTTTTCAAAGTCTTTTTGGATTCAATAAAGTAAAATGAATGGTTTATTTTTCTCAGATTGCCTCACCCCACGGGGGATCAATGTATTCCATCATCAATGGATAATTAATTACCAGTTCTCCATCAAAATTATCTGTCTGAAGTTCTCCAGCGGCACTCTCTGTGTCTCAAGTTCTCCAGCACCACTCTCTGTGTCTCAAGTTCTCCAGCAACACTGTCTCTCTGTCTAAAGTTCTCTAGTGACATTCTCTCTCTCTCCCTCTCTGCCTTGGGGATATTCCAAAACATCACCAGTTGAAGACAATGTTCTGCCCCGAACTAAGATTTGCTCACTTGTGATCTGTATTATGCTATAGTTGAACAACACTGGATATAATGATGCTCCCTGTGAAAGACCGGTGTCAATTGTCTTGGTTTAGGAGCTCCACATATCATATTTAGATTTCACTTCTTGCTGGAAAAAGGCCACAGAAAACCCTTTTTAAAAATTAAGTTTTTGATGAAAGTTAACTGCAGCATTAACATCAACTGTGCTGCTATAAAGTAAACTGCAGCACCAGCATTAACATCAATTGTGCTATTATAAAGTTAACTGCAGCACCAGCATTAACATCAACTGTGCTACTATAAAGTTAACTGCAGCATTAACATCAACTGTGCTACTATAATGTTAACTGCAGCACCAGCATTAACATCAATTGTGTTACTATAAAGTTAACTGCAGCACCAGCATTAACATCAATTGTGCTACTATAAAGTTAACTGCAGCACCAGCATTCACATCAACTGTGCTGCTATAAAGTTAACTACAGCATTGACATCAATTGTGCTGCTATAAAGTTAACTGCACCATTGACATCAACTGTGCTGCTATAAAGTTAACTACAGCATTGACATCAATTGTGCTGCTATAAAGTTAGCTCCAGCATTAACATCAACTGTGCTGCTATAAAGTTAACTGCAGCACCAGCATTAACATCAACTGTGCTACTATAAAGTTAACTGCAGCACCAGTATTAATATCAACAGTGCTGCTATAAAGTTAGCTCCAGCATTAACATCAACTGTGCTGCTATAAAGTTAACTGCATCACCAGCATAAACATCAACTGTGGTACTTTACATTTAACTGCATCACCAGCATTAACATCAACTGTGCTACTTTAAAGTTAACTGCAGCACCAGCATTAACATCAACTGTGAAACTATAAAGTTAACTGCAGCACCAGCATTAACATCAACTGTGCTACTTTAAAGTTAATTGCAGCTCCAGCATTAACATCAACTGTGCTACTTTAAAGTTAACTGCAGCTCCAGCATTAACATCAACTGTGCTACTTTAAAGTTAATTGCAGCACCAGCATTAATATCAACTGTGATACTATAAAGTTAACTGCAGCTCCAGCATTAACATCAACTGTGCTGCTATAAAGTTAGCTCCAGCATTAACATACAACTGTGCTCCTTTAAAGTTAACTGCAGCACCAGCATTAACATCAACTGTGCTGCTATAAAGTTATATGCAGCACCAGCATTAACATCAATTGTGCTGCTATAAAGTTAACTGCAGCTCCAGCATTAACGTCAACTGTGCTACTATAAAGTTAACTGCAGCACCAGCATTAACATCAATTGTGCTGCTATAAAGTTAACTGCATCACCAGCATTAACATCAACTGTGCTGCTATAAAGTTAACTGCAGCACCAGCATTAACATCAATTGTGCTGCAATAAAGCTAGCTCCAGCATTATCATCAACTGTACTACTATAAAGTTAGCTAATCAATTCAAAGGAGGAGGTATGTTTACAGCACTCAGAAAAATTGACAAATAATCAACAACAGAAAAAATATGGACCAAAGCAGGATCTAACCCGTACTCAGTGACACAGCGCCTTGCCACGAAAAGCCAAACGCTAGGTAACACTGCCACTCAGCTAACTAAAAAATATTAGCTTCGTAGGCAATGTCTTTTCGCGAAGGTGTTCTCATGACTATAGCATAAGGCTACGATCACAGCTCGGAAATATTTTTCCTGTTAAGAAAAGTATCTCCCGGATAGGGTAGGGCTGAATACTTGCGTTGCAGACAAACATTTAGGAGGAAACAGCACGAATAGTAGTTTCCAGTGGTTTAGACTGGAGACAAATAATAATAAATGAATATTATTATAGAGGGAAACTTCCGAGGCGATAATCAGCGAATCAATTCAGAGGAAGAGGTATGTTCTGTGATCGTCGCCTTATGCTATAGTCATGAGAACACCTTCGCGAAAAGACATTGCCTAAGAAAGCCAATTTTTTTATTTAGCTGAGTGGCAGTGTTCCCTAGCGTTTGGCTTTTCGTGGCAAGGCGCTGTGCCACTGAGTACGGGTTCGATCCTGCTCTGGTTCATATTTGTTTCTGTTGTTGATTATTTGTCATTTTTTCCTAGTGCTGTATACATACCTCTTCCTCTGAATTGATTCACTGATTATCGCCTCGGAAGTTTCCCTCTATAATAATATTCATTTATTATTATTTGTCTCCAGTTATAAAGTTATCTCCAGCATTAACATCAACTTTGTTGCTATAAAGTGAGCTCCAGCATTAACATCAACTGTGCTGCTATAAAGTTAGCTTCAACATTAACATCAACTTTGCTACTATAAAGTTAGCTTCAACATTAACATAAACTGTGCTGCTATAAAGTGAGCTCCAGCATTAACATCAACTGTGCTACTATAAAGTTAGCTGGGTACAAATAATAATACATACATATTATTATATGGGGAAATTATTATATTCGTCCAATAAATGTTTGTCTACAACACAAGTATTCAGCCCTACTGGGAGATACTTGCATTAATAGGAAAGTACAAATATACAATTTATTTCCGGTCTGTGATCGTTACCCTATGCTATAGTCATTGAGAACGCCTTTCGTGTAAGACACTGCTGCAATAGCCAATTTTTTAGTTGGCTGCGTGGCAGTGTGCCAAGAGTTCGGCTTCTCGTGGCAAGGCGCGGTGCCACTGAGTACGGGTTCGATCCCACTTCGGACCATATATTGTTCTTCGTTTTTTTCTATTGTTGTTTGTCTGTCAATTTTTCCGAGTGCTAACACATACTTCTTTGTTCTATTATTCCCTATAAAGTTAGCTCCAGCATTAACATCAACTGTGCTACTATAAAGTTAGCTCCAGCATTAACATCAACTGTGCTGCTATAAAGTGAGCTTCAATATTAATATCAACTGTGCTACTATAAAGTTAGCTCCGGCATTAACATCAACTTGGCTGTTATTAAGTGAGCTACCACCTGGAACATCTGATATTTTATATTGTGACATATGTGCAATGTGTATGCAGCACCTAAAGTGTACTGACCTTGTAGAAAAAGCACCATTACTCTGGTGAGCATTGAAATCATTTCTATTCTAGGGGGCCATTAGTGCACACACGAGCTATTTTCGTGCTTCATAAAATGTATATTTGTTATTATTAGTTATCGCCCCTGTCTCTTCCCAAACTGACGGTTGATATCCGGTTGGTTAATGTTGGTAAACAGCATTTTATACTTACATAATGTTCGACAAAAATGTATGTGCGAGTAGTGTAACTCTTTGGTGTGATCCGTAATGATCCTTGTCTGACTCTCTCGCTCTCTCTCTAACGCTTCTTCTAGTCTACGGATGTATGCTATAGTTCTTGTTTGTGCTGTCTATATATCAAATATATTAGTCTTGTTTCTCTCTTCCTGGTATTAGCCGGATGACGTCTACAGGAATTGATTCACCTTTTCGTCATCCGTCCATAGACAAGTTGAATTGAGGTTTGCAATAGAATAATGATATTTGCGCCTTTCGGCCCAGCACATCCGAGTCCAGCACGACATTTTTTGAGTAGCAGGCTACCTTCCCTCTTTGATTCCTCCTCGTTTAGCCAGGCTATACTAGTCAGTCTGTTTCAAGAGGCACCTCGAAGTGGTGGAGAAGGTCTGGACGGTTCTGGTTCACCGATCCTCGTGCACCATCAGCTTTCAACCTCTGACAGCTTCCAGTTTTGTTGCTGTCAAGCGCCTTGCCTCTAAATTCTGTTTTTATACTCATCCATAAAGAAATGCTAGAAGAAGCGTAGGAGACCAGGAAGGTCAAGGGTAGATAATCGGTGCAATGATACATTATAAAAGGCTGTTTGACAATTTGTTTGCAACTTTTATCTCTGACCCACAGGAAAACATGTAATAATAACAATAAGTCAAAAACTGTACGGATTTTAGAAACAAAAAAGTATGTATATGTTTACTGCTAGAACTGTTCTACATATAAATGTAGGCCTGGTTTATGAGGAAAGACAATGCTCGAATTTATAACAAAATCGGCAGGTAATTAATCTCTTCTCTCACGCTCTTCTTGGTACAAGGACTGATAAATCTCTTGGGAAGTCCGGGAACCTTGTACCTGTGATAGCAATGATATATGTTAGTTATAGTGTTTGATATTTGTTGTGTTCATTTGTTATTATGCTTTGTGGTTTATGTTAGATTACACGTTATTCTTCTACAGTTTATCTTCCATGTTGCAGCACGGCATAGTGACTTACACAAAGTGAATCTTTATCTTCCATGTTGCAGCACGGCATGGTGACTTACACACAGTGAATCTTTATCTTCCATGTTGTAGCACGGCATGGTGACTTACACAAAGTGAATCTTTATCTTCCATGTTGCAGCACGGCATAGTGACTTACACAAAGTGAATCTTTATCTTCCATGTTGCAGCACGTGACTTACACAAAGTGAATTATTAGCATAAACTGTAAATGTCCAAAGCAATACTTGTTCTCAACACTTCCTGCGATTACTCGAAGACACAGACTTCATTACGCTCAAAACTTTACTTACACAGCCCGCTAGTTACACTTCCAACACTTTACCTACACAGCCCGCTAGTTACACTTCCAACACTTTACTTACACAGCCCGCTAGTTACACTTCCAACACTTTACTTACACAGCCCGCTAGTTACACTTCCAACACTTTACTCACACAGCCCGCTAGTTACACTTCCAACACTTTACTCACACAGCCCGCTAGTTACACTTCCAACACTTTACTTACACAGCCCGCTAGTTACACTTCCAACACTTTACTTACACAGCCCGCTAGTTACACTTCCAACACTTTACTTACACAGCCCGCTAGTTACACTTCCAACACTTTACCTACACAGCCCGCTAGTTACACTTCCAACACTTTACTTACACAGCCCGCTAGTTACACTTCCAACACTTTACTTACACAGCCCGCTAGTTACACTTCCAAAACTTTACTTACACAGCCCGCTAGTTACACTTCCAACACTTTACTTACACAGCCCGCTAGTTACACTTCCAAAACTTTACTTACACAGCCGCTAGTTACACTTCCAAAACTTTACTTACACAGCCCGCTAGTTACACTTCCAACACTTTACTTACACAGCCCGCTAGTTACACTTCCAACACTTATCTGGATGTCCTGCTATCACATACAAGTCTCACATTACACACAAACAATGGCTGTGGACGTCTATGAATCCATCCCACTATTTATCTTTAGTGGACAATTTCATTTGTGTCTTTAAGCAACTGCCTATGGCATGATATTTTCCACGCACGTTATTAAACTTAGCACGACTTTGGCCAACACAAAAATCAGATTCACGATAATATAACTTGTAACGAACAACCGTTAATCCTATAACCCTAGGCCTTATCTCTCTAATAAACACTTAAATCTCAACTAAATATATTTATTGAGAATCTTATACTATGATTTATTGAGAATCTTATACTCTGACAATCTGCACTATCAAAGCAAGGTTTAGAATGAAGTGGCGCTCAATGGTAGCCAACCTTCGATGCGGAGACGGCACTTAATGATGATAATACTCTGAAAAATAACTCCCCAATTGAAACACAATTTCTCAATGATTCCTACCTAGTCTCTTCTTTCAGACTTTTTGTTATAGAAAACACTCTCTTCTAACATATACGTACATAATAACATCACACATTGTGAGCTTTGAGGTTCACATATAAGTTATGACCTAGACGAGCCCACATCCTAATGTCAAGAAGCGAATGGGCCGAAACACTTGCTCGAAGTGATATATATATATATATATATCTCATATAGTTATACCAGTTATATCAGCTGTTCCCAAAGTGTTGACACCCGCAGCTCCCCTTTTCTGTTGATCACATACTGGTACGTCATCATGGCAGCTATGACAGTTTTATTTGTTCTTCATCTGATTCATGTATTTAATTTTGGTACGCAGAATAGCCAAAATGAAAATAAGTGTGGAAAAACTTGTACTCATTCATTTTGTATTCATTAATATTAATTGAAGGGGCTCTTTGACAGAATATATAAGATGATAATTGAAGAGCGAATTGTTTCCTGTAGAAACTCGTTTATGTAAAAAAAAAATGTAAAGTACCCCTGTCACGCCAAGTGGCGTATAGGGAATATGGTGTTAGTGACCTTACATTTTACAGACCTTCGGCACATGATTTTGGAGCTAATGTGGTCGGTGTTATGCCCGTGCCGCTTTACTTTCCCTGAAAAAAAAATCTGGTACCCATTTAAGGCTGGGTGAACCCGGGAACCGTCGGTTGGGATCGAACCCTACCTCTTGTCCTTTGTACTCCAGTAACTCGTTGATGTACTAAACAAATATTAAGCCTATGTGGATGTTATTTGTAACCACTGAGTAGGCACACGACGATATCATCGGCGCTGCGTCCATGCCAACGTTTGATGGCTCTGCTGGGAGCTGCGGCGAACACTTTGAGACTCACTGATCAAGAACAGAAAAGAAGCATTACTTGTTGCCAACGAGATCTATAATGTAAGGCACGCTGGATCTCTTCTCGTTGACCGATGATGGAACCGTGAATTCTATATTCTTGCACGTCACAACAAGTGAGTACAGGTCAGCTATCTGCAAAAAAAGATCACAAATGATAACAACCACTTTGAATAGAACATTTCTCTGCCTACATTTCTCTATAATTACCGTTACAAGATGTTAGTGACATTTTATGTTGATCTTGAAGCCCTTTCAGAGCTCCAGAAAAGTCATTACAGTAAGCATGTTGATATCCAGGAGCTTATCCTTCTATCATATTCCGCAAGGCGTCTTCCAGTTCTTCTTTCAGTATTTCTAATCCTTCTGCATTATCCTTAATATATGTTTATGTTTGTTCATCATCATACAAATCTTTAATGTATTCTGTCCATCTTCTTTCTTGTTCAATCAACAGTTCCTCTTCCTTTGATCTTAAACATCCAGTTTTTTATTGCGTTTTTCTTCCTATTAATTCTTCAATTTGTTGTAATCTTTGCCATATCCTTTTTGTTGCGTTTCAATCTCTCTCCATATTTGTTTTAGCCATGCTTCTTTTGCTTCATTGCATTTTATTACAATTTCTTTATTTAATCTCTTATACTCATATTTATTATCCTTATTTCTTCTTCTTGTATCCATTAGCTGTAAGATGTCATCTCTCATCAATTTCTTTCTTGCATTTGTCCTCACTGGTGGTATGGACACTTTTGATGTTTGTTGCATTGATTCTTTTAGCATTTCCCACTGTTCATCAATGCTGCATATCTTCTCTATTGCATTATACCGGTTCTGAATTGTGATTTGTTTTGTAACTTCTTGTCTGATTTTAGTAAATCTAAATTTAACTTGATGTTAACTGAGGCTTGTTTTGCTGTTTTTAATTTTACTCTAAGCTTTCCCACAACTGGTACATGATCACTATTGCAATCTGTCTCTGGTCTAGTTTTCACACTGTTACTAAATCTAATGTGTATAATTATATCATCAACATCAAGTACCGGGCCTGCTGGCGTAGATGATCATGTCTCTCCACAATTTTCGATCTCGATAGTTATTTATCATTTCTGTTGTTGACTTTCTGCCGAGCCATTCTCTTAAGCTGTCTGGTATCTTTTCTCTTTGCTTCCCTCTATCTCTTCATCCCTAAATGTTCCCAGTTGTTACAATATATTCCAGTCGTTCTCTTCTCTTTACATGGGCAAACATGATGATTGTTTCTTCCTAATTTTGGAAATTAGCTCTCTTTTATCATTTATAGTTTGTTTTATTACGTGCGTAGTCTCCTGGGCCTTTCCATGTCCACAGACGTCTTAGATGCTGCTTAAACCAGGTGTTTATTGCCATCATGTTGTGTGTTCCTGCCCAGTCAATAAGTTTATCACCTCTTTCATTTCTCTCTTCTAAGTCACAATAACCAACTGCTTCGTCAACTCTTTACCTTCCAACTTTTTGCGTTAAGATTTCCTAGAACTATGGTGTTTTCACGTGGTTTGCATTCACGAAGTGCCTTATTAAGCTCGTGGCCAAAATTATCCACTGTTTCCTTTAGACTGTCTGCTGTTGATGCATTCATTTGTATGAGATTAATATAGATTGGCTTTCCATTCAATGTCACTGAAAGGTCTCTGTGAGATATTGCCCAAAAGCCTTTCACTGTTATTGCTCTTTCTGCGTCCAAGATGATGTCTACTCCTCTTTGGTGTTCAGCATCACCAGAACATTCACCCAGCCTTAAATAGGTGCCAATTTTTTTGGGAAAGTAAAACGGCACTGGCGTAATACCGACCACATTAACCCAAAAAATCATGTCTTGAAGGTCTGTAAAATTGATGGTTACTATAGTTCGTTCAGAAATTCGTGCCCATAGAGTTTATTAATTATCTCGGAAACTGATGAATTTCTGTAATTCTTTTCGTGAAATCTTATTTTGTCACCGACCTTCAGTCTGATTTTTGCCCGACTGCCATGCATTTAGGAAAGATTGTTGCTTATTTGAGGTATATAAAAATATGATTTTCTTGCTTTTCCTAAATTTGGGATTTTACAACACCCACATTTGTTGTAATCAACTTCCCAATTAAAAAGGCAAATTTCACGTGCACACCACACAATCTTAGCACACCACACAATCTTAGCACACCACACAATCTTAGCACACCACACAATCTTAGCACACCACACAATCTTAGCACACCACACAATCTTAGCACACCACACATTCTTAGCACACCACACAATCTTATCACCGTTTCGCTCTCTTAACTTTTAAGAAGAGCGCCACTCCGAGGTTTTGTTTCGGTCATCTCATTTCCGGTTTCTTGTTAAATTGGTCCAGAGTCGTATTTTGACAAAATATTTACTATTAATGAATATTCCTGTATGTGCGATAATTTGTAAGCTGCTGTGAAGTGACTACTTGATTTTTAAAACCATGAAGAGTTTAAATTGTAAATTCATCACTATGCAAATGGTAACTGTGTTATTGTTCATGCACTTTTGCATGGAATCTAGAAGAGGTCGGTTAACAATACTATTCAATGTAATACGTTACGCCTTTGGCTTGCATTGTAAGAAAATTAACATAATTTACATTAAAATCTAATGTTTAGAGCACGCGGTCTGATATTTTCCTAAAATTATATAACAAAAATAAATAAAAAAAAAAAAAAAACAAATTTGTGCAAAATTTAGACTACCTTTGTACTTAAATGTTATAAAATCTGAAGGCCGGTGAAAAAATAAGATTTCATGAAAAGAATTACAGAAATTCATCAAACAGTTTCCGAGATAATTGATCAACTCTGTGGGCACGAATTTGTGAACGAACTATAACACGATACTCGTAAACCTTGGCTGGCAACCCGTCTAGAAGAAGGGAAACTTCGACCACAAAACCCTCCACTACCTTGTGGACTAGTTTCTAGTTAGAATCGAAGGTTATGGGAGTACACCCAGAGTAAAAATCCGGAGGGAGGGACCCTAAGGCAGTGGACGGCGTTAATCGTCTTTCTGGCATCCCCTGCACCTTCTTTCAATTCCGAACGTATGGACTTTGTCCCTCCTTCGGAAATCCTTGAAACGAAGTCGAGAGGGGGATAGTGCGACTGGGTAAAGCACTATCTCCATATCCTGTGCCCAGGCAGAGTAGGCAAAGTGGAATGAGGAAGAAATTACCAATGTTTAAACTTGGCACATGGAACGTAAGGACCATGTGCCCTGGACTTACTAAAACAAGCACACTGAAAGAAGGACAAATTAGAACAACAGCACTCATAGATAAAGAACTAAATAGGCTACATGTTGATATTGCTGCCCTACAAGAAACAAGACTCTCAGACTGTGGTTCTGTAAAGGAAGAAAACTATACTTTTTTCTGGCAAGGCCTAAGCCCCGGAAAACCACGTATACATGGAGTAGGCTTTGCTGTACATAATTAAAACACGGAAAAAGACAAATCGGCAGACCTAAACTACGATATAGAGATATCTGCAAATCATCTCTGAAAGACTTCTCCATCTGTGAAAACGACTGGCAACATCTGGCAAGTGATCGCACATCATGGAGAGCATGTATAAGGAACGGTATAACAACATTTGAGACTGTGCTAAGACAGGACTTAGAAGAGAAGAGACTCATGAAAAAGGATGGTAAACCCTGTGGATCAGCGAGCCTGACTTGTTCATTATGTGACCGCGTGTGTTTGTCAAACATTGGTAGAATTAGCCACGAGAGAAGTTGTTCGGCAAAAACAATACCTCAAAAAAATACGCAATAGCCTCCACTAGACCGTCTGACAAGACGAAAAGGGCCATATATATATATATATATATATATATATATATATATATATATATATATATATATAACACGATATTCCCTATACGTCACTTGGCGTGACGGGGCCTCTTGACTTTTTATCTAAAAAAAAAAACTATTTATATTCATCCACATATATCTCCCCTCATGTCACACTCTCCCAATAAATGTAATATATCTCCACTGATGTCACACAATCTCCAAATAAATGTAATATATCACCCCCGATGTCACATACTCCAAATAAATGTAGTATATCTCCTCTGATGTCACACACTCCCAATAAATGTAATATATCTCCCCTCATTTACACACTCCCAGTAAATGTAATATTCTCCCCTCTTTTACACACTCCCAATAAATGTAATATATTTCCTCTCATTTCACACACTCTCCCAATAAATGTAATATTCTCCCCTCTTTTACACACTCCCAATAAATTTAATATATTTCCTCTCATTTCACACACTATCCAAATAAATATATTTCTCCCCTCATTTACACACTCCCAATAAATGTAATATATTTCCTCTCATTTCACACACTCTCCCATTAAATGTTATATATATCCCCTCATTTAACACACTCACAATAAATGTAAATCCATCCTTTTCATTTCCTGTTTGATGTTTAATAACAAACTTTATAAGTCACATGACTTAGATATAACTAAGAATCATCATGCGAAGAGTATGAAACAAAATCAGTCCAGAAATTAGCGATGAACAGTGTGGTTTTGTTAGAGATAAAGGAACAAGCAATGCCATATACATCATAAGATCTTTAGTAGAAAGAGCCATAGATGTGAAAACAAATCTATGCCTATGTTTCATAGATTATACCAAAGCATTTGACAAAGAAAGCACAAAGAAATAATCAAAATTCTAGAAGGCATAAACGTGAATAGTAAAGATCTAAGAATAATGATGAAAATGTACTGGCAACAAACAGCGGCCGTAAGAATTGGAAATCAATGGGAATGTTTCAACAAATGAAACGGTGTTAAGCAAGGTTGTGTGCTGTCACCAGATTTGTTTAATATGTATAATGAGATTATTTTAATATATATATGGGCATGTTCGAAGTGTAATGATGATGACCCGCAAATAATTCAATAACTCAATATTTTAAGATCCAAAAGGGCATGTCTGTTATAACAATTGGAGGTCAAATATAAATAATCTAAAGTATGCTGATGATACAGTCTTAATTGCTAGGAGTAAAACTGTGTTTCAACAGATGTAAGACATTATAGTGAAGGAACGCAAAATTAAGGGACTCAGCCTTAATAGCAAAAAAAAAAGAGAAGTAATGGTAACAACAAAGAAAAAGACATAATCGCAGTGCACAAAAAATACATGTGAAAAATATTAAAACAGGTAAATGAATTTAAATATCTGGGAACATTGTTAACCTCAGACAGTAGAGGTACAACAGATGTGAGATGCTGAATCGCTCAGGCAAAAGCAGCTTTCATTAAAAAAAATGAGGAAAATCCTGTGCAATCCATTTTTGACAATAGAAACAAGAAAAAGAGTTCTTAAATGTTATGTAAAGCCAGTCTTAGCATATGGATGTGAATCATGGATATAAGGACAACAGAGAAAAAAATCACTGAAGGCTATTGAAATGTGATTTTACAGAAGAATGTTGAAAATACCACGGAAAGCTAAAAAGAGCAATGAAAACGTTCTGAAAAAAGCGAAAGCAAAAATAGAGCTAATGTCCAATATTAGGAAGAAACAATCATCTATTTTTCGTCATGTAATGAGAAGGGAGCAGCTGGAATATATTGTAACAACTGGAAAAATTGAGGAACGAAGAGATATAGGGAAGCAAAGAGAAAATATACCAGACATATACCAGTGAGAATGGCTTGGAAAAAAGTCAACATAAAAAATTATATACAGCTGTCGAGATCGAAAGTTGTGGAGAGACATAATCACTTACGCCAGCAGGCATTGTACTTCATGATGATGCTGTTGATATATAGGTCAGACTATCAGGTCGATTGGTAGATGTTTTGAGGGTTATCAATAAATTATCTAAAACATGATCACATTGATCCGCCAAAACATGTAATTACCCCTTTAATGTAATGTCTGCATTCAGGCCAGGTGCCCATCAACCAGTCATGACCCCGGGGTCGAAACACCGCCTTACAGCCAGGTTTAGTGTGAAGATCTTCAGGTTTTACCTTGTAGAGGTCCTCAACTTTGTATTCCCCTGACCTATATAAAAAAAAAAAACAGTGAGGAAGTCTGTGGACCAAATGAAAATATAAGTTGAAAGTTCGTTAACTTGAGATAAGATGAACCAGTAGTCTGTAACTTTGTCACGGCACGGTCATCTAGCCCTCGTTCTTTATAGACTGTTAGGGTTTCACCATTAGTCCGATTATTTTGATAGTTGCTGTTGTGCAGAGGGTGTGTTAGTTGCTGATGTGTTGAGGGTGTGCTATTGGTCGTTTCAAATCTAAATGTTCACGATTAACATGAAATATCTCCTCTTTCCCTGCACTTATAAACTTGATTTTTTGCATCTGGCCTTGTTTTTCCAAGGTCCCACCGATTTCACAAAATTTAATGATGTAGGAAGTATGCTTCATCATGAAGCAGCACTTTCCTTTGATCTCAGTGAATTTACGGATCTCTTTGCTCCTGGAGATAATAATTTACCGTACATTAATGGAAATCAGCTTCTCGACATAGGCGTCTCTACACAACTTGAAAGTTGGAGGCGTTTATGAACTGTTTACTTTCTATTGTTTACTTTCTTTAAAATACTATGAGAATGTCAATGTTATAGCCTTTACAGACGGTCTAAAACAAATCAGCGTATAAACATTTCCATTAATGAAAACTATTTAAACAATATACAACAAAGAATACATTTTAAAAAATTAATTATCCGTTGCGAGCGATAACGAGCATGACATATCAAGCAAAGTTATTGTTTATGGGTACGCATGTGACTAAAGAGTCCGATGTAAGCACGGGATCCTCTTCACTGTAAAGAGCTACATTGTTCGTTTTATGTCTTTCCATGTGACTTTCATTATTTTACGTAAACAAGACATATGAAAGTGATTTAGTTTCTTTGCATGCCTGCAGTACACATATCAAGAATCTTTACATTTTCAAAACGTTATCAACTTTAGCTAAAGATTGATCATGCGGACATATAAAAACATCCATTATTATTTCATTTATTCTGAATCAGAGGAGTCTAACATATTGATTACTAATCTGGGCTGAACGAACGATAGTCCATCTTTTTTCCAATAGTCATTTTCTTCTTTTAAGACATGATCTTCACATTTGCACCAAAAATCTTTGTCAATCTGTGATAGAGCAGCATATGTCAGTCCTTTTATATCGCATAGTTTAAAACTTGTATTCTCAGCTGCCACCTGCCCTTTAATTTTTGCCCAAACGAGTTCAATGGGGTTTAATTGTGGATGATAAGGGGGCAGTCTCAAGCACGTATGACCATGCTGTTGAATGATTTTGTCTATTTGGAATACTTTGGTCTTTTGCGATTTCTTAACAAGTGACAGTAATTCAGGTTTCAAAAATCCCTCGTTAAATGGAATTCCTTCCTTTCTTAGCCAAATCTTTATAACATCTTTTGTACTGGTAGATGTAGGAATTTTGTCTTCTTCTGCCACAGCGTTGTGGTACGACGCGTTGTCCATTACCAGACAGGATGGTCTGTCTAGAATTGGAAGAAGAGTATTTTCAATCCACTCTCTAAATATATGGCCATTCATCTCGGTGTGATAGTCCCTGTTGTCAGTATAATTAGAGGTGAATATAAGTTCTGCATTTTTCACCAAACCTTCTTTTCGGCTGCCTGCATGTGCCATTATAATACGCTGTCCTTTTCCAGTGGGTATACATCTTTTAATACTTCCATCTGATAACTGCCATTCCTTTGCACTTGTGTGGTGAGAATTTATCCAAGATTCATCTAGAAATACAATATCATAACCTTGGTTACGCATTTCCCGTACTTCACGTAAATATTTACTCCTCATAGAAACTAAGTGCGGCTTCTCGCAGATGACATTTCTACCACTATCGTACTTTCTAAACGTAAAACCGATGCTTCTAACAGTTCTCCATAATGTTGTTTTCGACACAACAATGTCATTTTCTGCTCTCAGTCGAATTTTCAGTTTTCTTAAAGTCACAGTTTCTTTGGAATCGAACATTTTACAAATTGCTCTTCTAATCACTTCCTTGTCAAAACTATCTACTACTTTCTTTCTTCCTAGCGTCCTAGTCTTGATTGAACTGGACACTCCGTTAGCTTTAAGCACTTGTTTGAAAAAGCGTTTGCTTATACCCAATGCGTGAATAGTTCTCTTTTCTGGCTTTGAGATGCTTCGATACAGTTTTCCACACTTAGCTTCTATGCAAAAATATTTATACACCTTTATTGCCACTGATTGCAATGTAAGGAACTTTACTTTTATACCCATTGACTAACAGATCACAAATTTAACGAAATTACCCAATAATTAGGATACGCCGTTGCACATAAATCACAACAAAACGACAGGAAATGGGATGCACCGGATATAAAATTATAACTATGACGCGTTTTATGTGTTTTTTAGTGCTTAAAACAGGGAAATTGGCGCGCATTACGTTCAAGATGACAAGTCCGTGGGTGCTCACTCATATGAAGCGGTAATTCCTCCAAATATATGGTTTGACCAAAATGCCTTAAATTTGTATACTTCAAATAAAGAATATTTAAAACTATACGTTTGTTGGTGAGGAAATGAATGTACTTCTTGGGACCAAAAAATCACAAGACCATATGCAAAATTTCCGCATTATCAATCAATTGGTTGCAGAGATATGGAATTTTAAACACCTTCAAAATATTTTGAAACGACCAATAGTTGCTGTTGTGATGAGGGTGTGTTAGTTGTTGATGTGTTGAGGGTGTGCTAGTTGCTGTTGTGTTGAGGGTGTGTTAGTTGCTGTTGTACAGAGGGTGTGCTAGTTGCTTTTGTGTTGATGGTGTGTTAGTTGTTGATGTATTGAGGGTGTGTTATTTGTTAATGTGTTGAGGGTGTGTTAGTTATTGATGTGTTGAGAGTGTGTTAGTTGTTAATGTGTTGAGGGTGTGTTAGTTGTTGATGTGTTGAGGGTGTGTTAGTTGTTGATGTGTTGAGGGTGTACCAGTTGCTGTGTTGAGAGTGTGTTAGTTGTTGATGTGTTGAGGGCGTGTTAGTTGCTGTTCTGTTGAGGGAGTGTTATTTGCTTTTGTGTTGAGGGTGATTTAGTTGTTGTTGTGTTGAGGGTGTGATAGTTGCTGTTGTGTTGAGGGTGTGTTAGTTGCTGTTGTGTTGAGGGTTTGTTAGTTGCTGTGTAATAGAGTAAGCTAGGACATAAAGTTAAGGAATTGAAATTTCCAGCCAGATAACAAGTTGTAGAAACAAAGTTAAGTTAGTAAAAGTTTATAGTGGGTAGTGGACACACAGAAGTGAGGAAGGAAGGTAGAATTATACAGAGAGTTTAGGTCAATGGAAATTTTCCAACAGCTGGTTGGAGAAATAACAAAGCGTGCATGATTTGACTGCACGACTTTACTGTCCGGTAAACAGCTACCAGGACGGGTCAGGTCATGAAGATGATGGTCACAAATAGTTTGTTTTGACAAATTTTAGACTGAAGTCATGGAACGGTCAAGTCTTGGACATAAGTTGAACTTTGAGTTACAGTTCGAAAATGGAAATTTGACGGTGGAATTGTTGTAGTGAGAATTGATTGGCTAAAAGGGTCGCAAGTGCTCACTTTGCGACGGTTTGATTGGCTGAAGATATGTCACACAGTGTGAGGTTGAAGTATTTAAACTTCAACACTATAGGTTTAAGACAGTCAGAAATGAATTAATCAGGAACAGAAAGTCGACAGTTTGAGTTACTTAGTCTGGAAAATAATTAGTCAGGACTAAATTAGTCAAGAATGAGAATAGTCAAGATGTAGACTAAAAAAGCTTAGTCCGGCTTCGGCCGAACTGACAAAAGCAGTTAGATAGACTTACAAAAGCCAGAACAGTTAGAAAGTTAAGATTAGAAAGGGAAGACAGCTAGTTAGGAAATTAGAATCTTCAAGTTGTAGTTCAAGACAGTTGAGATGCTATTAGTAGAAGTTGATAGAGATTAGGAGTATAGCAATGAGAATATGAACATTGGCGTCGTGAAGTGTTTTAAGAGTATTTTAAGTTGTGTTTCACATTCCTCATGAACGTAAGTTGAATAATGTTGTATGCAAGATATGCACTTGGGACGGACCATAGTCATCGGCAGTAGCCTCAGAGAAGTCCCGAATTAATTAACATTGATTTAAGATAAGTGCATCAACCACTATAGCTCGTTTCAAAACATATGCCCAACTTCAAAACGCTATTACTCTCTAACCGTTTGTTAAAAACTGTTGACATTTTCCAAATGTTATTAGAATGCAAAAGACCCTTTAAATGTATATTTAACAAATATCTTGCAGCTGCAGTTTTCTTAAAGCGGCGATATTTCTTTTATGTTTGTCAAAATTGTAAATTGTGAAGCCCTAAAGAATAGAAATTACCGTAGTTGCTGGTCTACGATTAATTTTCACTAGGTAAAGGCGTGGCCGTAATGGGGAAATAACTGGATAAAACAAAACACCAGGAGAATTATTGTCTGCTCAGTTCGAGGACGATAATAATATCAAGGTATACCTGTATGTCCAATTTTCATAGTTGTGTGGTCCTGATAAGGACCGTTTGTTGAACTAATTTAAGGTAATATAGGGGCCAACATTGTGGGGGCTATATACTTTCATTCTGACAGACGAGTCTAAAAGATTAATAACTGTTTGGGGTTGAACATTCCACAAACCATCATTTTTCCAATATTCCTCTTCCTGTTTTAAGACGTGGTCTTCACATTTAGCCAAATAATCTTTGTCTATATTTAATAAAGCGAGATTAGCAAGAGTCTTTACATCGCATATTTTGAATGTTGTATTTTCATCTGCCACTTGTCCTTTTAATTTTGCCCAGATTAGTTCTATTGGATTTAAATGAGCATGGTAAGGTGGCAGCCTCAAACTTATATGACCGTGCTCTTGGATAATCTTATCTATTTGAAAAATCTTTGTCCTTTGTTTTTGCTTTACTAGAGATAGTAATTCAGGTTTTAAGTACATGTTATTAAATTGTATGTGCTCCTTTGTGAGCCATATCTTAATAGCATCTTTTGTACTGGATGACGTCGGGACTTTATCTTCAAGTGCAACAATGTTGTGGTACGCTGCATTGTCCATTATTAGGCAAGATGGTCGATCTAGTGCTGGGAGAACAGAATTTTCAATCCAATGTCTAAATATGTGACCATTCATCTCAGAGTGATAATCCCGATTGTCTATGGATTTTTAAAGAAAAATGAGCTCTGCATTCTGTATTAGTCCATGTTGTCGACTACCTGCATGAGCAATTATCAAGCGCTGTCCTTTGCTGCTAGGTATTAATCTCTTAATCTTTCCATCTGATGACTGCCATTCCCTTTGGTTAGTGTGGTGAGCATTGATCCATGTTTCATCCAAGTACACAATATCATAACCTTGCTTGCGCACCTCTTTTACTTCACGTAAGTACTTGCTTCTCATGACTACTATATGTGGCTTCTCACAGATGATGTTTCGTCCATTGGAATACTTTCTGAATGTAAAGCCTGCAGCTCTCACATTCCTCCATAATGTAGACTTTGATATTTCAATACTGTTGTTCTTTTTCAGCGATACTTTTAATTTTCTTATTGTAACAGTTTCATTCATACCCAACATTTTGCGAATTTCACTTCTAATAAGTTCACTGTCGAAATTATCCAACATTTTTGCTCTTCCTTGTGATTTTGTATATTTTGAACATTGACGGTCATGTGCTTGAATCCAGCGATTAAATGACCGTTTAGATAAATCCAAAATGTGTCTTGTCCTATTCTCAGGGTTTTCTAAAGAATGAAATAATCTTCCTCGTTTAGCCTCTTTGCAAAAATAGTCAGACATTTTTATTGCGATGTTTTGTAAACTGCAGAATTTCATTTTAAGACTCATGATAAATGTTATTGTTCCACGTCTACACCTATGAATGAACGGAAATGGAACACACAATGTCTCGTGTTCACTACAAGTGTCTAATTGTGTCAGACAATTCACGCGGAAAGCGTAAATTTGAGCGTGTATGGATTTGTAATCGCTATTTTTAACTTAAATACTGTAAACACTAAGTTTTGACTACATCAATGGGTCGTTATAAATTTATATAAATCAAATAAGCAATAATAATAGCCAAATGTTTGTTTTTAATGAAATTAATTCCCTGTTGGGTTCTAATCATTATAACTATACATGCAAATTTTGAAAAAATTACGAAAAGCGGTTTAAAAGATATTGATTTTTAAAGTTGGGCACGACTTATGAAACAAGCTATAGTCGATTATTGTGCCTAGAGATATCAATAAATTTGATTATCATTATGTATGCAGAGAAAGAGTCTGTCATGATTTACCTGTTGTGATCAACTAAAATAAATGTGATGTGCTGTCAAGAGAGTACAAAGATAATATGAAGAAATAACATTACAGCGCTATACCAGCTGATGTGTTGAGGGTGTGTTAGTTGCAGTTGTGTTGAGGGTGTGTTAGTTGTTGTTGTTTGAGGGTGTGTTAGTTGCTGTTGTGTTGAGGGTGCGTTAGTTGCTGTTGTGTTGAGGGTGTATTAGTTGCTGTTATGCAGTGGGCGAGGCAGTGGCTGTTGTGTTGAGGGTGTGTTAGTTGCTTTAATGCAGAGGTTGAGCTAGTTGCTGTAGTGATGAGGGTGTGTTAGTTGTTGTTGTGTTGAGGGTGTATTATTTGCTGTTGTGTTGAAAGTGTGTTAGTTGCTGTTGTGCAGAGGGTGAGCTAGTTGCTGTTGTGCTGAGGGTGTGCAAGTTGCTTTAGCTCAAAGAAGAAGAGAAGAAAGCAAACCCGGGCCACGACTCAAATGGCGCGTTTTCGGATTAAAGTGCCGCTGCTCTTATTATTATTGCTTTGTACATATTTTTAGTATTGTGTGTATGTGTTTATGTGTGTGGGCTGGGCGGAGAACAAACAACAACAACCACATATTTATCCAACCTTTATAGCTACCACAATTGTTTCACTTGAAATAGTTTGAATGTTATTTATCTTTCTTCATTATATTAAACTTTATATTTGGACTTATATTTAGAGTCATCACATCATAGCACATTTATAGTCAGCAACTTAAGTCACCATAGACTATTCAGTCGTAATGAATAATCATGTTTATTGAACTTTAACTTGGCACGTGATACATAATAGTGGCAGCGTTTATTAATCATCATCATTAAGTGCCGGGCCTACTGGCGTAGGTGATCATGTCTCTCCACAACTTTCGATCTCGACAATTATTGATCATTTCTTTTGTTGACCTTCTGCCAAGCCATTCTCTTAAGCTGTCTGGTATTTTTTCTCATTGCTTCCCTATATCTCTTCGTCCCTCAATTTTCACAGTTGTTACAATATATCCCAGTAGTTTTTTCTCATCACAAGGCCACACAAATGATGATTGTTTCTTCATAATATTGGAAATTAGCTCTCTTTTTGCATTGACCTCTTTTAGAACATCTTCATTACTCTTCTTAGCTGTCCATGGTATTCTCAACATTCTTCTGTAAAACCACATTTCTACAGACTCCAGTGATTTTCTTGTCTGTTGTCTTATTGTCCATGAATCACATCCATGTGTTAAGACTGGCTCTACATAACATTTAAGAACTCTTTTTCTTGTTTCTATTGTCAAAAATATATTGCACAGTATCTTCCTCATTTTTTTTAAAGCTATTTTTGACTAAGTCATTCTGCATCTCACCTATTTTTTACATCTTCCGTCTGAGGTTAACAGAGTTCCCAAATATTTAAATTCATTTACACGTTTTAATATTTTCCACTTGTCTTTATTTTGCAGTAAGGAGATGTCTTTTTCTTTGTTGTTACCATTACTTCTCTCGTTCTGCTATTAAGGCTGAGTCCTTTATTTTTGCTTTCTTTCACTATAATGTCCAACATTTCTTGTAACTCATTTTCACTCTTAGCGATTAAGACTGTATCATCAGCATACCTTAGATTATTTATATTATGACCCTCAATTGTTATTCCAGGCATGCCCTTTATAGATCTTAAAATAATCTCACTATAAATATTAAACAAATCTGGTGACAGCACACAACCTTGTCTAACACCCTGTTTTATTTGTTGAAACATTCCCAATTGATTTCCAGTTCTTATGGCCGCTGTTTGTTGCCAGTACATGTCTTTATTATTCTTAGATCTTTCTACGTTTATGCTTTCTAAAATTTTGATTATTTCTTGGTGCTTTACTTTGTCAAATGCTTTGGTATAGTCTGTGAAACATAGGTATAGATCTATTTTCACCTCTATGGCTCTTTCTACTAAAGATCTTATGGTGTATATGGCATTGCTTGTTCCTTTACCTCTAACAAAACCGCACTGTTCATCACTAATTTCTGGACTGATTTTGTTTCGCACTCTTCGCATGATGATTCTTAGTAATAACTTAGTCATGTGACTCATAAGGCTTATTGTGTGATGATCATCGCATTCAATCGCACCCGATTTCTTTGGTAGGGCTATGAATATTGATTTGAGCATGTCGTCTGGTATATATCCGCTGTTGTAGATATCATTCAATATTTTTGTTATTATTACTATTCCAAAATCACCCATGGCTTCAATCTCTTCTTTAGTTATATTATCTGGTCCAGGATCTTTTCCTGCTTTCATATTGCGCAAGGCGTCTTCCACCTCATCTCTTAATATTTCTGGTCCTTCTACATTATTCTTAATATTCACTTCTGTTCGTTCATCATTATAAAGATCTTTAATGTATTCTGTCCATCATTCCCTTATGCTTTCTTGTTCAATCAACAGTTCTCCTTCATTTGATCTTAAACATCCAGCTTTTGATTGCTTTTTTCTTCCTGTTAATTCTTCAATTTGTTTGTATATAGCTACAGCATCTCCTTTTTGTTGCATTTCAATCTCTTTGCATCTCTCTTTTAGCCATGCTTTTTTTGCTTCATTGCATTTTATTACAATTTTTTAAATTGAATCTCTTACACTCATCTTTATTTCTCCTTCTATCCATTAGCTGTAAAATATCATCTGTCATCCATTTCTCTCTTGAATTTGTCCTCACTGGTGGTTTAACCCTTTTGATGTTTGTTGCATTGATTCTTTTTGCATTTGCCGTTGTTCATCAATGCTTTGTCTCTTCTCTATTGCATTGTACCGGTTCTGAATTGATTGTAATTTCATATTTGTCTTGCAACTTCTTGTCTGATTTTAGTAAATCTAAATTTAACTAGATGTTAACTAAGGCTCGTTTTGTTGTTTTTAATTTTACTCTAAGCTTTCCTACAACTGGTACATGATCAATATTGCAATCTGCCTCTGGTCTAGTTTTCACACACACCAGAGTGTTTCTAAAATTGTTGCTTATCACTATGTGTTTTTTTCTGCAAGCTGTTTTAGTAAACAGAGGATGTACCGACGCACTATTCACACTAAAACAGCTTGAAGAAAAAACGACAGAACACAATCAAAACGTATACATAACCTTCATTGACCAGGAAAAAGCATTCGACAGAATAAACAGAGAACAACTGTGGGAGATACTAACAACATATGGAGTAAGTCAACATCTAACCAACATTATTAAAAGCCTCTACGTCAACAGCAGCTGCAGGGTCAGAACAGGAGCAAGCTACACAGACCACTTCGAAGTTAGATCAGGTGTAAGACAGGGGTGCGTACTATCCCCCCTACTGTTTATTACATACATGGACCATATAAGCAAGCTAGCCAACCCATCAGAGACAGAGGAGATCAACGAGCTTTTATTTGCAGATGATCAGGCACTAATACATGAAACAATAGAAGACCTACAAGAACACTTAAACAAACTCAACATCTCAGGCACAAAATACAACATGAAAATCAGCATCGACAAAACAGAAGTCATGAACGTCGCCAAAAATAAACAGAACATCAACATAACTATAGAAGGCAGACAACTAAACAAGTAGAGGAATTCAAGTACCTAGGAAGTCTAATGACAAACGATAATTCTCAAACGGCAGAGATAGAATCAAGATGCAACAAAGCTTGTCAAATCATCGGACAGTTATCACCACTATTGTCCAACAAGGAAATAACTCTGGATGCAAAACGAGCACTATACAATACAATCTTCATCCCAACGTTGTGCTACCAATGCCAGACCTGGGCCCTAGATGCAAGAACAATAAGCAAAATAACCTCTACAGAGATGAAATGTGTTAGACGAATGACAGGAAACAGTCTGAGAGATAAGATCAGAAATGAAGAACTGAGAAAAAAGCTAGGAATGGCCCCCGCCATAGAATATATAAGGAAACAACAGATAAAATGGTTTGGCCACGTGACAAGGCAGAAAGAACAAAACACAACACAACGAGCTTTCAACAAAAGTTGTGAGAACA